>WAAF01002409.1:100092-161302 GCA_013400475.1 Tricholaema leucomelas
CCCCAGACCCCCGACCCCCGCGCCCTCCACCGGCGCGGCTTCCATGGTCGCGGCCTCGTACCGGGGCGGCGGCGAGAGCCAGCGAGGGACGAGGATCGGGGCCCGCGCCCGGTGCTGCAGGTGAGCGACCGCCCCGGCTTTGGAGGGGGGAGCGGAGACGGGGGTGTTGTGGAGAGATGGGGCCTCTGCGGGCGTCACGCACGCGTGGGGCCCGGCTCGGGTCCCGTGTGTCTCCCGGTGAGCTCTACGATGCTTTTTTACTAATGCTAGTAATGAATTCACCACGGCCGGCACACGTGGGTTCCCGCACGGCCCACCTGTGGAAGTTCACGTGCCCCACGCCCCTGGGCTCAGAGCTGTGGACCCCCCTCCGGCACCCCACAAACAGGTCGCCCCTCTGGGGTCACCCCGTGGGTAAGCGGCTCCCTGACCATTGAAGGTCCTGGCCCTAGGCCTGTGCCTGGGTTGAGACTTCTTTGGGGAGCGGTACACCAGTCCTGTAGGCTCCTGCGCTGCCTCGGGCCCCGCGCTGTGCCCTGCTCCGAGCTGCAGCGGGTGATGGGACCTTCCTCCTCGACGGCAGGTCCGAGGGCTGCGTGCCCTCTTCATCACGAGGTCCTAGGGCTGTGTCCCTTCCTCGATGCCAGATCCTGGAGCTGTCTTCTCTCCTCTCTGAAAAGTCCAAGGGCTGTGCTCCCTCCTCGATGCCAGGTCCGAGGGCTGTGTTATGAGGTGTGAGAGCCATTTCTCCTCCTTGATGCTAGGTTCAGTGGCCGTGCCCCCTTACCGTGAGGTCCAAAGGCTGTGTAAGCTGCTTGACCCATGCCCCCACACACCCGCATTGGGAAGACACAGGGTTCCACCACGCTCCAGGCTCTGCCCCTTTCGGGGCTCTGAAGCTGGAGTAGATGCGTCTTCCCTCTTTGGCCAGCACTTGCTTATTTCTGATCTTGGATGTCATCAAGGGTGGAAAATGTGACAGGAAGGAAGGGAGGCTTTTTTTTTTTTTTCCTCCTGCTAAATATGGACTGACATTAAAATCCAAATACTGTCATGAAAGGAATCCCAGCCCCTGTTTGTTGGAGGAGGGAAAACCAAATGTTTTCTGGCTTTTCAGTTCCAGCTGGGAAGTTTCGCAAGGAGCAGCGAGGTCCTTGCCGAGAGCCTCAGGAATTTACTTTGCTTGTTCACAGGACGCTATCCGTAGAGCATTATGCTAAAAAAAATTAGTCAGCCCTTCTCTGCCTGTCCCTGGCTGCTGCGAGCCTGCAGGATGCCTTGAAAATGTTGAGGGATATTTCCTCTCCTCTACAAGGACTTCTAGAAACAAAAAGGGGTGTGGGCAAATCAACCCACAGCCCCAACAGGAGTTCTGGCATCTTTCTTGATGCCAGTTCCTGTTGCTGCAGCGGGTGGTGGCAAGGAGGGAGGTGCGTACGGTGGCTGCAGCCAACACAGGGAGCTGGGCTTGCAGGGAGGATTTATGTCTCATTATCAAGGATCAGATGCAAACTCCTGCCATTTGAGGAACTGGTTGGGAAGTCATCTAGGTGACAAGGAACAGGACCTTGTGCATAGCCATGGTGCTGCCAGCTCCCCCAGTGACTTTTGCTGTGGTCAGAGTGAAAAGCCAGGATGGTTTCAGGGGGTGTGGACCACAGCTTTGATGAGACCTGAGGGTGCTGTGTGAGGGAGACTCATCCGTACTGGGCAGAAAATGGACACTGCCACATTCCACTTCCACATATTTCTCTCCCATCCGTGTCAGAGAGCCTTTTTAGGGGGGAGATGGCTGTGGGGTGCTCCAGGGCTTTTTCCTGATCTTTATACCAACAGTTTGTTGAAGCAGTGGCGGGGTACTGGGAGGTGCTGAAAATAGCAGTTCCCTATTTCCAGGGCCCTGCTGTCCTGGCGTTGGTGTGGCTGTATTGTTTGCAAGCTAATAGGATACATAGCTCTGCTCCTCTGAAATGTCACTCGCCAATAGCTGATGCTTTGTGTGGATCTGTGATATTGGTCCCATTCCAACATCAACATCTCTGTGGAAGAGCAGTTTTGAATTCCCTTTCTCCCTGTCTCCACCCGCTGCCGACCTACATCTGCTCTTCTCCAACCCTCTGTGTCTGCAGTGGGACAGTGGATTCTGATACAGCAGGAAAGGAACAGAATCCCAGTGTGATGGAGTTGGAAGGGCCCTCTGGAGACCATTCAGTCCAACACCCCTGCTAAAGCTGGGTCACTCCCCCACTTGCCCGGGATCACAATGTCCAGGTGGGGTTGGAATCTCTGCAGAGGAAGAGATTCCACAACCTCTCTGGGCAGCCTGCTGCAGGTCTCCAGCAGCCTCCCAGAAGTTTTCCTTTGTGTTTGGGTGACTGCCTGATGCCTCAGCCCCTCCAGGAACTGTGGAGGGGTTATTTCGGGTAGAACTGGTGCTTGTGCACTACACAAGGTCAGGGGTAGTTCAGCAGATGCAGAGGCTGCTGGCTGGTGCTTTATTGGTGGTGTTACATGAGAAGAAGGTCAGCCCTCGTGGCTGCTTTCTAGTCTCATTCACAAATCGCGTTTTCCTCCTGAAAGAAAACTAATCCCAGGGCTTTCCTGTCACGGTGGAGATCATTTGAATGCAATCGGGTCTATAAGCATCTCGGAAGCCTGCAGACAGGAAGAAGCACTGGCTTGGAGAGGTAGGAAATGTCCACGTTTATAGCAGTGGGCTGATTCATCTCCCTGTTCTTAACTCTTCCCCTCCTGCTCGAGGGAAGGTGCAGATGGTAGGCTTCCAGGTTTGGAGGCCAAGGAGAATATCGACAGCTCTCCTCTAGCTGGATCACAGACCCCTGCTGGGCTTTGTCCTTCTGTTTATGTGGTTTGGGGTGGCAGAGGGGTGGCTGCTGAGGGTGTGTGGTTATCTGAACCGGATAACCGGAACGCCAGCAGCCACATTAGGAAGGATTAATATTTAATAGATGGGGTATGAGCCGTTGTGCTTAATCACTCTCTGAAAGGCTTAGGAGGAGATTTACTGAGCAGCAGGCGATTCCCCAACTGCCCAGAGTCACTCCTTGCATCTTCCTTGGGAGCAGCTGGTCCTGGATATTGCTAGAGGCTGGCCTGATCCTGTTCTTCCTGATGTCTCTAGCTTTGGTGAGCGAGTAGAGTGGCTTTCATCACAAGGGCTTTCTTCTTGTGAAAGCCACAAGAAACACTGGAGACCTTTTTTGTGTGACACAGCTCACCAGGTTGTGCTGTCAGCCTCAGCACCCAGCGCTGCATGGAGCTTTGGGTGTAGCCAGAGCTCGTGGGAAATGTGTCTTAGGCTCAGCACATGCTGTCACTGTCACGCATACCTGCCCAGCTGGGAGGCCACAGCTGGCTCAGCCACGCTGTCCTCTGGCTAATGTCTTCAGGAGGTCTCCAATTTCCTCTTGGTGGCTCTGGAACCCTCTGAGGCAGTGGTGCTGCTTCCCACACTGACCCACGGTGGGGCTTTCCTGCAGTGTAAGGTGTTTTGTGGCACAGCTGCTCCTCAGGGTTGTGTGCTGCTCTTTCTGCAGGCAGGAGGTGATGGTGGGGAACATGTTTGGGCACACACGTTTGGGCCTTGACCACCACAGGGTTTGGAAAATCTTTTGGCTTTCTATAACTCCCTGAAAGGAGGTTGGAGCTGAGTGGGTGTTGGTCTCTTCTTCCTGGTAGCAAGGATGACAGGAAATGGTATCAAGCTGCACCAGTGGAGGTTTAGGTTGGGCATTAGAAGAAACCTTGACTGAAAGGGTTCAAAAACGCTGGAGCAGGCTCCCCATCCTTGGAAGTATTTCAAAAATGCAAAGATCTGCAGAGGGAGGTGATTTAGCACCAGACTTGGTAGAGCTGGAGAATGGTTGGACTCTTAGAAGTCTTTCCCAAGCAGAACAACTCTATGATCCTGTGTCCTACAGGGCTACATCTAACCATGCACTGTATGCCTGGAGCTGATGGGATCGTGCATGTCCCATAGGTCTGTTTTGAGCTGGTTTGAGGTTGGGAAGTGAAACTGGAGGTCTTGTGTGTCTGGTGGGACTATTTGGTTTCAAGTAAATTTGAGGCTTGTGTCTTCATCTTGGGTAAGCCTGCTTTGGGTTGCCTTTGTTCCTCTGCCCTCCCTGCTCTGAGTCCAAATCCATGGAAGCACCAGCCATGGCCATCTGTCTGATGTGGCTACACATCTGGTACCACCGTGTTTATGGTGGCAGCTCTTGTGATGATGGAAGTTGAAACAATCGAGTGTGGATTAGGTTTTGGCATCTTGGTCATGTAGGAAATCCTGGTGGCTCCTATAACAGGCATGGAGGTTAGAAATGTTTTGAATAACTGGAGTGGGCATGGCTTCTTCTCCAAAAGATGTGTGGGAGAAACCCCTTTTTATTCCATGGGCAACAGATCCCTTGCCCGGGCAGTGAGTCCTCTTTATTCCACAATAATTTGTTGTCCTAATTCCTTCCTGTTGAAGCAACTCCATTTTGTGTGGAATAATTAGTACTAATTTGGACCTGGGATGGAAATTAAGAGTTGTCCAGCTTCAGAAGAGTAGAGAAGAGCATAACCTCTGCCTCTCCTGTGTGAGTCAGGTCGTGCCATGCTGTCCTTCTTGCAAAGCAAAATGAAAACCGAACATCCTGGGTTGGTAGAAGGGGGCAGGAGATGTAGGTGTCACCAATTTTAAGCTTGCTGCTGCTGCAAGGAGCAGAGGACATCTGTGGTGAGGGCGAACAGACCACCACCACCTCCTTCCTTCTTGGCTAAGGCTGAGGAACAAATAAACAAAACCGTTCCCACCAGAGTTTTGTGAGAAGCTGCTCCTGAGCTGGTCTGGCATGTTGGTGTGTTCCTGGTGCCTCGGCCAAGTGCTTGAGACCTTTTGATTGCCGTAACAAGGACTTCCACATCCTGCTCCACAGCCTAGCCCGAGCCGCGGCTATTTTCTGGTCCTTCCGGGAAGACATCCCTGTTCTCCCCTCCTCTGCCTGGAGAGGGGAAGGCAGCCAAATTCCTTCCCTCTCCTGAATCCCTGCCTGTTTGAAGAAGGGGAGGCACAAGCATCCTTCCTGGCTTCCCTGTCGCTTACCTGGGACTCGTGGGCACCTTCCCTGGCGCTGGTAGGTTCATGGTTTCTGGTGGAGAACACCCAGGCTGTATCCTCCTGTTTTTTTCTGGAGTGTTGCCCGATTGTCTCCTCTGTCTGAGCCCTGAGGGTGGTGGAAGTGGGAGATGCCTAGCCTGGAAACACCAGCTGTCAGGAGACGCTCTGCAAGTGAGGTGGGCTTCCAGTGCCTGGACAGCCAACTGCACAAACCCTTGGCTGATGCTACCTGCTTGGCAGGGTTAAGACCTGAATTGGTAACTTGGAGGTCCGAAAGACTCCAAGGTAGGCTGATAAGAGCATGTTAAGCTGCAGGCAGAGGAACTGCAGCAGCATTACCAGTCTGAAAAACAGCGCTCAGCATGTTGCAGCTTGTGGGGTTGTGTATTGGAGTTAAGTAATGAGGCAGGAAGCCTTGATTCAGGTGTGAGCAGTGAATCAATCGGTGCTGGGTTGCTGTCTCTGTGGTGGAACCAGCCCCCCCTCAGGCTCACTGCCTTTGCATACCATGTCTGAGGTTTTGACACAACCTCTCTGAGTTAGGGTTGTTCTGATGATCTGAAACCCAAGGGTTTAGTTTACTTTGGTCTCCACCCTGTGGATGATGACCCAGCTCTGGGGTTGCAGAGAGCAGCGAATGTATCTGGTTTAACTGCTGAAGGCAGGGTGTCTTGCTGGGGCTGTGCTCAGAAACTCTTCTTCAAGGTGCTGGGCATCTTCTGACCAAAAGGCATCTTGTAGAAGGTTTCCTCAAACCGGTGCTTGGCTGTCCTTGCTTGTCTTCTGTGCATCTGTGTGTGTCATCTTCTGGGTCTGGACAGTCTGGTGCGCTTGCACAGGGTCAGCTGTACCTGACCAGGTGATAGGAAGAGCAGCAAGCAGAGGGTAGTGTGAGTGGGATGGACTGGACAGCTCTGGAGCTCCTCTGGGAGCACTGATAACAGCTGCAGTAAGGTGTGTCATATTCAGTGGTGAACTTGCAAACCCAGAAGCAGATCCTCCTTTGACCCCTGCACTGTGTGGAGTCCGTCCCTCACCTACGAGCCTGGCTTTTCAGAGCTGGTGTCTCAGTTCACACTCTGGGGATCTCAGACACTTCATTCACAAGCTGCTGCTGGCTGAAGGCTGGGATTGCTAATTTGTGTTGGTAAATTACGTCATGGTTTGTGTCAGCAAGTGCTCTGCAGCCAGGAAATTGTTCCTGGCTTCATCATGCTTTGCAACTAGCTTGAAGTCCTGCTTGCTCCCAGCTGGGCATTTCTGACTTCACCCTGTGAAATAGCTTCTCCTTGGGAGCTGTCAGGTGAGCACTGGAGTGATATCTGTTTACTTATGTTCATGGAAGGAGTATTGTGTCCAGTGCTGGGCTTCTCAGTTCAAGAGAGATGTGGACAGACCGGAGAGAGTCCATTGAAGGACCAGAGACATGATTCAGCCACTGGAGCATCTGTGCTCTGATGAAAGATTGAGAGACATGATGCTGTTTAGCCTGGAGAAGAGCAGCCTGAGAGGGGAGCTTCTCAATGCTCAGCAAGAGCTAAAGGGCAGGGGCAAGAGAATGGGCCAGACTCCTGTCAGTGGTGCCCAGTGACAGGGCAAAGGGCAACAGGCACAACCTGGACCCTAGGAGGTTCTATCTGTAACCCATAAGGAGAAACTTGTTTGGTATGAGGGTACTGCAGGCCTGGAGCAGGCTGCCCAGAGGGGTTGTGGAGTCTCCCTCTCTGCAGAAATTCCAACCCCACCTGGGCACTGCGATCCTGGGCAAAGCTGCTGTGGGTGTCCCTGCTTTATCAGGGTAGTTGGACTGGATGATCCCCAGAGGTCCCATTCCACTACCACTATGCTGGGATTGAGAGAGGGAAAAGAAGGGAAAAGGAGGACCTGTGTTGACCTGGAGATCATCCCACTGGCTGTATGTAGGGGGACAGGGCTTGCTCCATTCATAGCCGTGCTCGTTCCAGTCATGAAAGACTCTGCTATGCACAGTGCAGACCCAGCCCTGACCAGGGACAGGAGGAGGAGCAGTGATGGAGGAAGAAGCAGGCTGCCTGGGCACCAAAATAGTTTTGTGGAAAACAAGGCAGGAAGGAACTCAGATCTGTCTGCTGGTGTCAGGGTGACCCAAGAGACTTGGCTGAAGCCAGGGAATAGACGGGACAGATACTAACTCATGATGCTGTTTGAAGCTTCTGAAAGGCAGCAGCCTTCAAGCAAGTAGATTTTGCTGAGTATGAGGAGAAATAGGAAGAACAGGATTTGCTTTTTAAAAATAATATTAACAACAAAATCAAGCAGCACTTTAGTGGCTTCTGAGGATTCCAGCAGCACTCTGGGCAAGGGCAACCTCTCATCCCAGGCACCATGCACACAGCATGGGGATCTCCTGGCTCTCAACCTGATGACTTGGAAGAAGCAGAAATGTTTCTTGTGATGGTGTGTGGCATGGCAGCATGCAGAACCACCCTGCTGCTTTACAATTTGAATAATGTTTTTGTCATGCCAGTAGATAATCATCTTGTTTTTGTTCCAGAAGCAAAGCTCTTAGGGATATGTTGGAGAAGCCTGAAAACGCTGCCATGTGTTTTCCAGTGCTGCTGAGCATGGGGTGGAATTCAGAGCCTCTGGGCTTCACTTAATTGAAAAATGACCACTCTTGAGTGTGAAGGCCCAGCAGAATAGCCTCAGTTCTGCTATATGCTCTGCATGTTCTTCAACCCAAAACATTCTATGGCTCTGTTCTGTGTGGGTGTTCAGTCTCTGACTGGAGGTACAGACTCAGACTTCCCTTGTGTTACTGTTGTAGATCAGACAAGCAAAGTTTTAGCCAGCTCAAAGGCAACTTGGAACCACAGAATGGGTTAGAATGGAATAGACCTTTAAAGGCCATCTAGTCCAATCCCCCCACAGTCAGCAGGGACATCTGCAACTACAGCAGGTTGCTCAGAGCCCCAAACAACCTGACCTGGAATGGTTCCAGCCATGGGGCATCTGCCACCTCTCTGGGCAACCTGGGCCAGGTTCTTACCACCCTCAGGGTAAAAAAAGTCTTCATTCTCCTTGGTCTAAAACTCCCTCTTTAAGTTGAAACCATTATTCTTTGCCCTGTCACAAAAGGCCCTGCTCCGAACTCTGTGCCCATCTTTTCTGCAGACCTCCTTCAAGTCCTGAAAGGCCATCAGAAGGTCTCCCTGGAGCCTTCTCCAGGCTCATCAACCCCAAACTCTCTCAGTCTGGCCTCACAGAAGAGGGCTTCCAGCACTCTCAGCTTTGCTGTGGCCTCTTCTGGCCCTGCTCCGGCATGTCCCTCTCTGTGCTGAGGACTCCAGAGCTGGCCCCAGCACTGCAGGTAGGGTCTTAACAGAGCTCAGCAGAGGGGCAGAATCCTTTCCCTCCTCCAGCTGCCCACACTGGTGGGGATCAGCCCAGGACAGGGTTGGCTCTGGGCTGGGAGTGCTTGGTGCCAGCTCATTTCCAGCTTTTCACCCCCCAGCACCCCTAAGTCCTCCTCCTCAGGGCTGCTCTCCAGCCCTTCACCCCCCAGCCCGTGTTGCTAGCAGGGATTGGCTGGACTTCACATCAGTCTCCTAGCAGACACTAATGCCATCTCTGATAGGCTGAATGATGAATTAGAGATGAACATGGATGAGTTAGAGATTAGTAATACATCAGAAGGCATGGATAATCCTCAAGATCTTCTTTTAAGGAGACTTTAAACCTATTTGCAGCCAGGGAGATGTTTCTAATCCCAGTCGCTGTGCAGAATTTGCATTCTCATTTGGTGGCAGGACAGGAATGCCAGGAAGGATCCTTGGTCAGATCAGTGGTGGCAGCTTGTATTTAGCTACTTGACTCCATGGAAGACAGTGGCCAGGATTAAAGAGGCTAAATTGCTTTTAAGATGATCTGAAAAGCCATGGGAAGGCTGTTTTCATGGATTTGCTCTGCAGTTTTGCAAGTAAAGTCTCACCACTTTTTAGTTCTGCTTTGCTCAGTCCTTCAAAATCTTCTCACCTTGCAGTGGCTTCCAACAGCTTCATTTGTGGGTCCCTCATTTTTCCATCACTTTGACCCTTGTAATGGGTATAATGGTTGGATTTGCTTTTCAGTCCTCCACTGGGCTCTGAAAGTCTGCACAGGTTGGTGAGCTCATCTGGAGCAGGCTGCAGACATTTCTCATGGGGCCAAGGGACAACATTTTGTATAGAGCTGACAGCTCATCTGCCATCATTTATGTGCCTGGCTTGATGTGCAGTGGTTGTGTACCAGTTACTTTGACTCCAGTCACTTTCAAAGGTGAAAGAGACCTTAGGAAGAAATTCTTCACTGTAAGGATGATGAGACATGGGCACAGATTGTTCAGAGAGTGGATGCCCTGTTCCTGGAAGTGTTCAAGGCCAGGCTGGGCGAGGCTTCCATCAGCCTCTTCGAGTGGAAGGTGTCCCTGCCCAGGGCAGCCTGTTGGAACTAGATGAACATGAATGTCCCTTCCAATCCAAGCTATTCTATGATTGAATGAGGCATGGGATGGGCAGCTTGCAGCTTGTTTGTCTGTGCAATCCAGTCTCTAAGAGTATCTCCTCTTGCTTGTTCCCTCCAGCGAGTAGAGGAAGAGTGACTCTTTCATCCCCTCCTCAGCTGAGGCTCCAGAAAGGTTGACAAACCTGGTGGCTGTGTGAAAAATTAACTCTTATCTCAGCTGAAACCACAACAGAGCATTTCCCACCTTGATTCCACCAACATGTTTAGATGTCTTGAAGGGTCCTCAGAGTGTCTCCATCCCTCTCAGTTGCTGTGGAGAGGGACTATGTGGGAGGTTGTATCCCTTGGTCAGGGCTGCAGGGGAACTCCTGTTGATACTGGCATAAAAATGGTGCTGCTGGTGCATGTTCACCAAGATGGTAGATCTCTTAGAATCACAAAACGATTTGGGTTGAAAGGGACCTTTAATGATCATCCATTCCAATCTCCTTCAGTCATTTGCAACCAGAGCAGATTGTTCAGAGCCCCAAACAGCTTAGCCTGGGATGGTTTCAGGGATGGGGCATCTCTCACCCCTCTGCACAACCTGGGCCAGATTCTCACCATCCTCAATGTAGAAAGTGTCTTCCATCTTTCTGGTCTAAATCTCCCCCTTTTAGTGTAAATAATCACTCCATGTCCTATTACAACAGGCTGTGCTGAAGAGTCTGTCCCAAACTTTCTTACATGTCCCCTATAAATAATGAAATGTCACAAGAAGGTCTCCCTGGAGTCTTCCAAATGTCTTGATCCACCCAAGAGAGGTGATGTAGGAATCCTAGTGTCTGATACTGCTTTCATGCCCTGTATGCTGGAGGATTTCCTAAGGAGTAAAATCTTGGAGTCTGTGGAGCTGAGCTCGATGCCTGTGCAGAGGCATCTTCTCCAGGATACAGCACGTTCTGGGGGGGTGGTTCAGTTTATGTAACTTCCCATATGGTGCCCTCTTTGTGTAGAAACTCAAAGATAAATTGTGAAATGCAGGGAGCTGCCTGGAAAGGGCAGACCCTCAGCTGGATCTCAGCCTCTTTGTGGCAGGAAAGAGGAACCCAGGGAGCCTCTGTCCTTCTTTTGTCTCTCCTACAGCTGAGTGAGCAGCACGGGATGGAGCACCTGATGCTGCCCCATTGCCTAACACTGCAGTGCTCCTTCAGAATGAGTGCCTGGTGAGCTGTCAACAGTCTTAGGAGCAAGCACATGCTGTTAGGGAGCAGACTGGTTTCTCCTCCATGGAGGTGCTGCAGCCCTGGCATCATTCACTGCAGACCCTCTCCACCTTTCCAAAGATGCTGCTGTCTCTGTGGTGCATCCCTGCCCAGCAGAGGTTGGCACTCTTGGTGGAACCTTAAGTCATTGCTCGTGGGACCAGCTGGACAGACCTGATCTTGCCAGTGCTGCATAGTCTCTGCTTCCATGTAGATCAAGGGGATCAGGAGATCTGTGTCATCCTGTCACAGCAGAACCTGATGAAAAGTCAGCCCCTTTAAGCACTGAAGGACCACCAAAAAGCCTCCCTGGAGCCTTCTCTTCAGGCTGAACAACCCCAGCTCTCTCAGCCTGGCCTCACAGCACAGCCCTTCCAGCCCACCCAGCATTGCTGTGGCCTCCTCTGGCCCTGCTCCAACAGGTTCCTGTCTGCACTGAGGACTCCAGAGCTGGCCCCAGAACTGCAGATGGGGTCTCAGCAGAGCAGATGGGCAGAATCCCCTCCCTGCCCCTGCTGCCCATACTGCTGGGGATCAGCAGTGCTCGGTGCCAGTTCATGTCCAGCTTTTCACCCACCGGCACCCTCAAATTCTCCTCCACAGGGCTGCTCTCCAGCCCTTCCCCCCCAGCCTGTGTTGATACTGGGGATTGTCCTGACCTTTATGCAGGACCTTGCATTAGGCCTTGTTGAATGTTGTGAGGTTCACATGAGTCTGCTTCTTAAGCCTGTCCAGGTCCCTCTGGATGATGTCCTGTCTCTCAGGTTTGTCAACTACTTCATTCAGTTTGGTGACATCTCCAAACTGTCTGAGGGAGTGCACTTGATCCCACTGTCTGTGGCATTGCTGGCTCAGTCAAGTGTAAGAGCAATTGTAGATCTGACACTGCCAGTTTGCAGCCTGCCTTTATCAAATACCCTTATTTCCCTTACCCATTTCCAATCCCTCTCCACCCCACTGCAGCCCAGTTGAGAAGCCCAGCCCCTAAACAACCCCTTTTTGAATTTCAGAGACTGAATTTTCATTCTTAAAACTCTGCTTGTTGACTGAAGGATGGAGAACAAGGAAGTCTGAGCACAAGAGGTGGAAAATCCTGGGGGAAAAAGTGCTTCAGAGCTGAGCCACTGCGCAGCTCTGATGGTAATGGGGTGGAAACTTCAGCCAGGGCTGCTGGACAGTGAAGCAGGCTCAGCAGTGACGGGAAAGCTGAGCTCCTCAGCAGCTCAGCCCAAGAACTGACCTATTCAGTGAGGGATTTTTGAAGCTGCTGCAAGATCATGACTGTTCGTAGGAAGCCAAGAGCTTTACAGTTGCTCAATACTGGCTCAGCTGCTTTTGTATGGACTGTTTGGAGTGATTTTGTCTTTGCAGAGTGGATCTAGAGTTCTGAGCACAGTATGTGTGGAGATCAGTGCATTCAGCTGCTCTAGAAATCTGTGGCAGGCCAACAGCAATACAAGGCTCTCCTGGCTGCAGCAAGGGGAGGAGAGTTGGCCTGAGATCCCAGAGAGGTGCTGCCTGACTTTGGTGGTCAGTAAGGTGAGGGTGTGGCTCAGTTTGGGAGAGAAGCTTTAAAGTCATGTTGTGCAGTGGTTAAAGGTCTAATGGGAATCATGGTGTGGCTCCTCATGGAGCCATCAGCACAGGAAGGACGTTGTGGTGTGCACAGAGGGGTTTCATTTTGGGCCATTCAGTGAGTTGTGGGAGAAGAACTGTGACATGGACATAAGGGAATTTGGGTTCTGGAGCCTCATCTGCCAAAACACCACCCACTTCCACTGGAGAAGGTGTTGCTGGCCAGCTGAGGTGGTCTTTTGACGGTTGGTCTTGGAGTTTTTTCCCTTTGACACTTCACTGAGGTAATGTAATTACAGAAATGAGTAACGAACTGATGGAGGACACAAGTGGCAGTGCAGTAGCCAGCTTCTATGGGGACATGGACTTTTTTCCTTGGTTTGCAGCCCAACGTGAAAAAGTCATCTCAGGATACCTCTGCCAAGCTCATTGTGGCTGTGGCCAGTCCCATCCTGCAGCCAACACTTTCCCTGCCACCTCAGCTGTGTCCAGACCTTGGATGATGTGTGCAGGGTGTCCCCTCTGACACCAGAGTGTCAGCAGGCTCCCAGCCCTGCCAGAAACCCTGCCAGCAGCAGATCCCAGGCCTGGGGGAGGAAGAAAACTGCTTCTGCTTCCACCTTTTCTTTTCCCAGTAACAGTCACAGGTCTTTTAAAGTGTTGCTTGAGCCTTGTTTTCACTAACGGGAATGGCCTGTAGGTGCAGGGCCTTTGCAGGATTAGTTTGCTGTTTAGGTAATAAATTGGCCAGCAGAGGAAGGAGGAAATTCTGCTCTTCTGCTCCACTCTGCTAAGACCTCACCTGCACTGTTGGGGCCAGCTCTGGCATCCTCAGCACAGCAGAGACAGGGATCTATTGGAGTGGGGCCAGAGGAGGCCACAGCAATGCTGAGAGGGCTGGAAGGGCTCTGCTGTGAGGCCAGGCTGAGAGAGTTTGGTGTTGTTGAGCCTGGAGAAGAGAAGGCTCCAGGGAGACATTCTGGTGTCCTTTCAGCACTTGGAGGGGCCAGTAAGAAAGCTGGGGACACACTTTTTAGCAGGGTCTGTTGTGACAGGACAAAGGATGATGGTTTGAAATTAAAAGAGGGAGATTTAGACTAGAGAGAGAAGAAAGTTTGACACTGAAGGTGATGAGACAGGTCCATGTTGTCCAAAGACATAGTAAATGTCCCATCCCTGGACAGCATCACAGAGTCCTGAACTCAGGGAATGCAGATGTGCTCGCTGGAAACACTGAGCTTGTACAGGTATAATTTTTAGAAGCAGCCAAAAATGATGACTTCAGAAAAGCTTTCTTGTTCCTGGTGGATTTTCTTTTTGCTCAGAGCCCAGCAATTTTGAACAGGCGCCTTGGAAGCTTGGCTCACATCAGCATTTGGCTTCCTGCAGGATAGCTCCCAGGCTTTGCTGCTTTTCTGCTCACAGACCTCCTTGCACACAGAGCAGTCCAACAGCTGTGTGGCTGTGGTGCTGTGGAAACAGATCCCCCAGCACAGGTGGTGGCAGGAAGTCCACCTCACCCTCTGCTCTGTCCACAGCAAGCTGGCAAGGGCTGCTGAGAGCTGTAGCAGTGGGTTGTGTCAAAACCATTCACAGAATCACGTCACAGGATCCTTTCAGTTGGAACAGACCTTGAAGATCCTGGAGTCTGACCACTCCACCAATGCTGGTGCTAAACAGTGTTCCTCAGCATCACATCTCTGCCTGCAGGGATAGGGATTCAACCACCTCCCTGGGCAGCTGTGCCAGTGTTTGAGAACTCTTTCAGTGAAGGTTCTTCTGATCTCACAGAATGATTTGGGTTGGAAAGGACCTTGAAGTGAGATCAGTTTCAACCCCTCCTGCCATGGGTAGGGCCTCCTCCTAGTAAACCAGGTTGCTCAAAGCTTCATCCACCATGGTTCTGAATGCTCCAGGAAGGGGGCATCCACAGCCTCTGGGCAACCTATTCCAATGTCTCAGCACCCCCAGAGTGAAGAATTTCTTCCTCATATCTAATTTAAGTCTCCCCTCTTTCAGTCTCTATCAAAATCTCCCTGCAGCTCCATCCTGCAGTACAGGAGTGCGACACCAAGAAGCTGTTTTCATCTCCCTTCTGTGAGCTGTTCTTTAATCCTGCCTCTCCATCTCCATGGCCAAGAGCCGAAAGATGATCTTGGTATTTAGTGCTTGCAGGCAGGATGTCTGTCAGTACCCACACTACCCTTTCTTCCCCCTTCTCCTTTACTTTTACAGATCTCTTTCATACCTTGTCTCTGCTGACAGACTCACACTCCTGTTGAGCACTTGCCCAGTTCATTCTTCCACTTGTCCTTTTCCTTTCCTCTGGACAGGGCTGTTTCTTAGCATCTTCAAGATGCCTGTTTGTACAGTCTTTTCCTGGCTTCAGAGTTGAACCTCTTTAATATTCCTGTCTTCTGGCAGCTCTCTTCCATGAACTCGGCTTCATTCATCATACTACTCCTGTTCATTGTTACCTTGCTTGCTGTTTTTGTGCCCAGGGAGGGGACTCTGGGGTATTCCCTTTGCATGTCCTCAGGGAAAAGGGAAGAGATGTGAAGTAAAAAGGAGTTGTTGGTGCTTCTGTGCTTGTTGAGAAGGTGCTGGGTTTTGAAATGCTTTCTAAGCCTGGAGTGTTTTGCTTGAAGAACAGGTAGGATGTGTCTAACAATGCTGACATCTTCAGACTTGAAACCTGAGCCCAACTGGATTTCTTCCCTCTGAACTTAGGCTTCTTCAGCTCACTTTAGGTAATGGGCAGCTGAAAAAGCAACACTTTTGCATTTTCCTAGCAGCAAACGTTCTGCAGAGGATTCATTATTAATAATGAGCTGTTAAACTGTGTCAGCTTTGATGGCTCAGTGGCTCAGTCCTGTCCTGTCACCTCCCCTTAGCTTTGGTGCCAGCTCTGCCTATTTCACCATCAATACTTGCATTCAGTATTCATAGAATCACAGAAGGGATTGGGTTGGAAGAGCCTTTAAAGATCATCCAGTTCAACCTCCTGATGTGGGCAGGGACACCTTCCACTAGACCAGGCAGCTCAAGGCCCTGTTCAACCTGGCCTTGAACACCTCCAAGGACGAGGCATCCACAACCTCCCTGGGCAGCCTGTTCCAGTGTCTCAGCAACCTCACGCTGAATAATTTCTTCCTCATCCCCAGTATCAATCTCCCCTCTTTCAGCTCAAAGCCACTGTCCCTCATCCTGTCACTCCCAGCCCTTGTCAAAAGTCTCTCCCCAGCACTCCTGTAGCCCACTTCTGATGCTCTAAGGTCTCCCTGGAGCTTTTTCTTCTCCAGGCTGAGCAGCTTCAGCCTATCCCACAGGGGAGATGATCCAGCCTTTGGTCATCTCTGTGGCCTCCTCTGTCCATGCTCCAGCACTTCGATATTCCCACTTACTGTCTGACAAACAGGGGTCAAGCCCTGTCCTGTCAAGCATAGGTGTTCCCTGGGGCTCAGACACAGCAGCTTTGGCTCAGTATTTAGTTCAGGCTGCTGGGCTATCGTGTCCAGCCTGTGCTATTCCCAAGGAAGATCAGACCAGATGATCCTTGAGGTTCCTTCCAACCTAGAATTCTGTGTCTCTCTGATAGTTGGTTGAGCTGGGACAACCGTTTTGTGCCCTGTTGACCAGGAACACCAGTGTGAAGAGCTGATGAGCTGTTCTGTGGCAGAGGTGAGCTGATGTAAGGTGGAGGTGGTGTAGTTTTGAAGAGTTGATTTTTCTGTTCCCTTTCCTGCACGTGTTGGACCACGTCTGTTGGCCGGGCAGGGCAGCTCAGCTTGCTTACCTTGGCGCAGCGCCGCACTCCCGGCGCGGCTTCCCATCCTGGCTGACGCTCTGGCAGGTTAGCTGGGTGCCTTGGCCCACAGTGCCTGACACAGCCTGGCATGGGTGACTGTGGGAGTGCCTGTGCTGGGGAGGTGAAGGAGAAGGGAGCTCTGGGCTGGTGAAAGTGGCCTGTGGGATCATCCGGTTCAAAGGACCCAGAATCAGCCAGCATAGAACTTCTCCTAGCTGCCGCCAGTGCCAGAGCCTCGCTGTTCAGTAGGCTGAAATGTAAATGTGGAAAGCAGATGTGATCTGACAGTGCGATCTTGTTTAACTATCTGTATCCAGATGTTTCCAGCTTGTAGTGCTAATTTCCACTGAGAGTTATCCGAGAGCTACATCCAAGATGCTCCCTGCCTTTGTGTCTGGGGAAGGGAGTCAAACTAACCTTAATGTTACTCCTGTGATCTCTTACTGTGCTTCATCGTTCCATCCAGGTAGGGCAAGAACATCCATACCCAGGCTGCCATCACACAGGTAGGGAAAAGATGTCTGTACCCAGGCTGCCACCATACAAGTAGGAAAAAAACATCCATACCCAGACTGTCACCTGCATCTAAAAGTCTCCTTAGTGAAGGTTTTTCTTCATTAACTAGATGAGAGGATTGCAAAGCAAGAGGAATAAGATTGTTTAGAGAGTTGTGTCTGGGGTTAGAATTAAATCCCCAGAGACAATAATAATTTTGATAGAATAACCCACCAAATAAATCAGTCTCACTCGATTTGGAAGTTAAAAAAAAGGAAAACCAGTTTAACAATAACTTGAAAAGGGTATCAAAGGTAGGGAGGTTACAAAGGGTGTAGGGAAGGAAGGATAACAAATACAAAAAGGTATGATTACAACCCGAGTTTGTGGTGGTGATGATGCTGATGGCCACGTGTGTGTGGAGAGATGCAGTGTCCCAAGGGAGCAGTGTCCAAAGAGCAGCGTGAGTCCCAAGAGCGCAGTCCCAAGAGAGAGAGAACAGGAAGTCCCCCTGCTTTTAAGGGACAGGAAGGGGGAGTGGGCTAACCCTCACCTGGGGCTGTCCAGACCCACCCCTGAGGAGGGGTCAGGACCCCCTGAGGTCAGGTTTCAAGTTCAGGGACACTCCTCCTGGAGTGTTAACCGTATACAAGTTGTCAGCGTATCAGGGTAAGCACTTTGCAGGGTCTGTTCATCATGCCTGCTCTGAAGGCCCCGTGAGTGGCATTCTCTGAAGCATGCTCTTCTGCACAGGTTTTCCTTGCATTTCATCAGCACATGAGCATGGAACACTGAAGGACTTGTCTGGTTTTGCTAACTCCCTGTGTAAGGCAAAGCTGTTCTTCCAGCTTCTTGCAGAGTCTGTGTGGCAGGAGATGCTGTAATCAGGCTGCAGCAGTAATTGTGTTTGTAATGTGAAAGACAGAAGAGAGTCTCCAGTGCTCCTCCGTGACTGGCTCTGTGGGGACCCAAGGTAGTTAAAAAAGCACAAAGGCAGCAAAGCAAGCGTTGCTTTTGACATTTGGAATCAGTCTGGGCAAAACATTAGGAAACAACATCCTCTGGGAGACAAGATGATCTAATACATCAGACTTTAAAGGAACATGCTCCCATGGAAAGTCATTTCTTTGCCTATTTCAAAGCCCTGCCTGCTGCCTCAATCTCCCCTTCCCCCTCTTACCATCGCAGCATAGCTGGCAAACTCCAGTTGAAGCTCTTTTGTGCCTTTGGCCTTGTGCAAGTAGCTGAGTTAGCTCTGCTCCTTGTCAGAGGAACATCTTCCAGGATGCTACTGGAAACTTACTGTCTCTTTATGGAGAGAAAACACTTGATTTTAAATGTTTTACCCAAGCCTTCCTGCTTTGTTTGACCTTCTTGGGACAATGTTTCAGCCTCTCATGTGTGCTGTCTATATTTAGTTCTGAGAGGGAAGTCCAGAGATCAGGTCTGTGCTGGAGGATTTCGTCACCGTGCCTTTGCATTGTGATGTGTGATGATCCTGGGCGTAGCAGGCAGCCCTGATTTCCTAACAGAAGTTCTCTGCTGCTGCATGCTGTAGGATTGTGAGTGGTGTGGAGGTGTGACATGGACTGGAGCAAGCTGCAGTGGTCAGATGTCCCTGGCACTGTGAGAGATGGTGGCTGGAGCCCAGTGGCTTGGGTTTGGGATGCTTCCTCAGTGGCAGATCTTCCCTGATCTTTCCTCTAGCCAGCCCTGACGGCAAATTACGAAGATAGCTCTGTGGAATGAAGACAGTGACAAGGGTTTGGCATCCCAGATAGATCTGACCTTGTTTGCATCCTGCTTGCTCTAGGTTTGGTGTTCCCAGTTTGGCTGCCTTGAACATGAGGTGATTTATTTATGTAATTGTAGACATGATACGGACCTCCTCTGTAGGATGATGCATATTCAGTCCTGTTCTTCTTCCCTCTTGCTGCATAAAGAATATAATAGACTGCTTGCTGACACCAAGCTGAGTGGTGTGGTTGACATGCCTGGTTGTGGCCGTTCTGCCACAATGCCCTGGTTCAGTAATGGCAGCACGTGGTCATCAGCATGCAACTGAGGGATGGGATGTCATCCAGAGAGACTTGGACAACATCCAGAAGTGGACCCATGTGAACCTCATGAGGTTCAACAAGGCCAAGTGCAAGGACCTTAACATTGGTCTGGGCAACCCACGTATCAACACAGGCTGGGGATGAAGGGCTAGAGAACAGTCTCGTGGAGAAGGACTTGGTGCTGGTGGGTGAAAAAATGGACATGAGCTGGCACAGAGTGCTCAGCCCAGAGCCAGCTGTGTCCTGGGCTGATCTTCAGCAGCAGGGACAGGGAGGGGATTCTGCCCCTTTGCCGAGACCCCCACTGCAGTGCTATGGCCAACTCTGGAGTGCACAGCATGCCAGAGATAGGGACCTGTTAGAGTGGGGCCAGATGAGACCACAGCAGTGCTGGGAGGGCTGGAAGGGCTCTGCTGTGAGGCCAGACTGAAAGAGCTGGTGTTGTTGAGCCTGGAGAAGGCTCCAGGGAGACCTTCTGGTGGCTTTTCAGTACTTAGAAGGGCTGATCAGGACAAGGGTTGACAGGACAAGAGGTGATGGTTTGAAACCAAAAGAGGGAGATTTAGACTGTAGAGAAGGAAGAAATGTTTTACCCTGAGGTTGATGAGACCCTAGCTCAGGTTGCCCAGAGAGGTGGGAAATGTCCTGTGGCTGGAACCATTCCAGGTCAGGGTCTTTAGGGCTCTGAGCTATGGTGGTGGTGTGTCAGGACCACCCTTTGCACACTGAGCACTCGTATTCCTCATTGTTTATCCCTCCCAAGAGCAGAGCACCAGGCTGCGGCAGAGCTGTGCCCGGCTGCTGAAGGCACGTCCCTGGCTCGTCAGCACGGGAACAGCCGTATGGGAAGTGGCGCTTGTGCAGATGGGAGCCATCCCCACTGAAGTCAAAGCAGATGGGATGCCCAGGCCCAACCAGCCCGTCTAGCTCATGCTGTATTAATTAGACATCTTATCAGAGTCATCTCTGTTTTCTTTCCTTTTCTCTTTCCAAACCAGTTCTGCTGCTTCTCTGCCCGCAGAGGGACTAATGAGGAGCACAGTTTGACTCTTCCAGGCGTGCGTGGCAGCACTTGTTTGTCGTGGTCTGCAGGGCTGCTGCACAAACTTTGGGCTGAAAAGTTGGTGGAGCTTTGTGAGCTGTGGTGGGTATTGTCATTATGGGAGTTGATGGTACTGTCCTAGTAGCAGTGGAATTTCTGGAGATGACAATACTGGGAGGGCTGGAAGCCCTCTGATGCGAGGCCAGGCTGAGAGAGTTGGGATTGTTGAGCCAGGAAAAGAGAAGGTTCCAGGAAGACTTTCCATATGGCCTTTCAGTGCTTGAAGGGGCCAGTGAGAAAACTGGGGACTGACTTTTGCACTGGGTCTTCTGTGTCAGGACAAGAGGAGATGGTTTGAAACTGAAAGAGGGAGATTCAGTCAGTGAGAAGGAAGAAATGTTTTACCCTGCGAGTGATGAGACCCTGGCCCAGGTTTTGCAGAGATGTGAGAGAAGCCCCATGGCTGGAACTGTTCCCACTGAGGTTGTCTGGAGCTCTGAAGCTACCTGTTCTAGTTGCAAATATGGAGGGGTTTGACTGGATGACTTTGGGAGGTCCTTCCTAACCTGATACACTCTGTGTTTCTCTGGTAATGCTCCTACTCTGGACGAGCTGCAAGATGAGTCCTGCACAAATGCTGATGGGTTTGTGTTGGACATTGCACAGGTGAGATGCTGACTGTGTTCAGGTTCTTCCCTAAAACCCCTTTCCCAGGCATGCCTTGCCTTTGGACATGCCTGGCGTCTGCCCTGTTAATGAGATGCTGCTGTCTTCTCTCAGCCAATTAATTGTGTCCCTTGGTGCCAAGGACATTTCCTGCTGCTGCATCCTCCTCCTAAAGCTCTGTGTCTGCCTTGCTGCCTCACTGCCCATCAGGAGGACTGGTAATGCTGTGCTTTCTGCTGGGCCTGAAGCCTTGCTGCCCATCAGGAGGACTGGTGATGCTGAGCTCTCTGCTGGGCCTGAAGCCAGTGAGGTTAAATCACAGATAAAGCTTTGGGGCTGCTCTCAACTGGGGGTGATGCACTTACTGAGAGGGCTCCTTCAGTTGTTTTAATTGTGGTGTGTTCACTGTGCCTACTGCCAGCACAGCAGGAGGCTGCTGCTGAAAGCCATCCATCACCTTGCCATCTCTATTGATCCCAAGAGCTCTGAACCACAGAGATATACTGCTGGACATCTCAGCCAGTGGTTCCATCTGAGGATGAAAGTCTCTCTGAGTCCTGTGCTTCCTTCTTCAACTTGGGTCAAAGTAACACGATTTTTAGGATGCTTCATAGGATCACGGAGCATGGGGACAGCCAGGGGCGTCTTTGAAACAGCACAGGGAGAGAAGTGTGAGCCTTCCTGCAACCTCATTAAACCCAGACCCAGATGTTACTCTGATTCCAGAGCATGAAGGATTTTTGTTATGATAGTCATGGAATCACAGAATAGTTTGGGTTGGGAGGGATCTCTAAAGTTCATCCAGTCCAACTCCCCTGCCATCAGCAGGACTCTCTCCAACTAGAGCAGGTTGCACAAAGCTGTGTCTAACCTGACTTGGAATGGTTCCAGGGATGGAGCAGCTACCAGCTCCCTGGGCAACCTAGGCCAGTGTCTCACCACCCTTAGCATGAAAAATGTCTTCCTTGTATCTGGTCTGTTTCCTCCTCCTAAAAGCAAGCAGCCCTGTTGCTAAGGGAGGAGACAAAAAAAAACCACCAACAACAAACCCCTCAGGAATATTAATCCTCAGCAGTCCACCACTGCAGATAAGATTGAGTCACTGCTGAAAGCCTCCAAGCAAACCAGATGTTCATTTTCTAGTTACTAAGTATTAAAGGTGCTAGATGAGCAAGGCTTTAACTCAAGGAGTTAATTTGTGGTTGGCAGCTGAGACAAAATAGGAGCAAAGAGGCTGCAGTGCAGGAGTGGACCTGACTTCTGCCTGCTTGTTTTCATTAAAACCTTTTTTCCCTCTTTTTCCAATAGGCCTTTCCTGCTTGACTCATTCTCACTGAGGCTGGACGGGCAGGCAATTCTTTTGCAAGGCATAAGGGCAGCAGTGGGGTGAGTGGGCTCTTGTTGCTGCCTCTGTCATCACAAGTCACTTCTCTGGGAGTGTCTTGGCTCTGTGAAGTTGGGAATGATTATACTCAAGAATAAGGAAACTGGACTTAATGGTGCAGCCTGGCTTTAGAATACGTGAATGAGTAGAGACCTTTGAATGTGGCTGTGGCTCTCACACAGCTCTTAGCCTTTGAGTAGGAGACATTTTTTTTTAAACAGCTGTGGTCTTAGAAATAAATAAATTCATAAAAATCAGATCAGAAGTGGGATCTTATTGGGAAGCCCAGAGTAGACTCTTCAGGAAGGCAGCACTGTTTCTGGGCTAGGGCTTAGGTTCTCATTTCTTTAGTTGTTGGTAAGAAATCTGCAGCACCGCCTGGCAGTTTGAAGCTCAGTGTTGTGTCCCTCCTTGCCACCCAAAGCTCAGCACCTGTGCAGAACACCACATAGAATCATAGGATGCCAGGGGTTGGAAGGGACCTCCAGAGATCATCAAGTCATAGAATCATAGAATCAACCAGGTTGGAAGAGACTTCCAAGATCATCCAGTCGAACCTAGCTCCCAGCCCTGTTCAATCAACTAGACTATGGCCCTAAGTGCCTCATCCAGGCTTTGCTTGAACACTTCCAGGACAGTGACTCCACCACCTCCCTGGGCAGCCCATTCCAATGCCAAGTACTCTCTCTGCCAAAAACTTCCTCCTCACATCCAGCCTAGACCTCCCCTGGCACAACTTCAGACTGTGTCCCCCTGTTCTATTGCTGGTTACCTGACAGAAGAGACCAACTCCACCTGGCTACAGCCTCCCTTCAGGTAGTTGTAGCCAGCAATGAGGTCTGCACTGAGCCTTCTCTTCTGCAGGCTGCACACCCCCAGCTCCCTCAGCCTCTCCTCATAGGGCTGTGCTCCAGGCCCCTCACCAGCTTCATTGCCCTTCTCTGGACACGCTCCAGTACCTCAATATCTCTCTCTTGAATTGAGGAGCCCAGAACTGGACACAGTACAGTACAGGGGAAGAATAACCTCCCTTGTCCTACTTGCCACACTATTCCTGATCCAGGCCAGGATGCCATTGGCTCTCTTAGAGCAGGTCACACTGGAACACATCCAGGTGGGTTGTAGACATCTCTAGAGAAGGAGAATCCACAACCTCTCGTCAGCAGCACATGCAATCTGAATGCCCTGCGCATTAGATACAGATCAGTGAGTATCTAAAAAACACTGCAAGTCCTGAGAAAGAGGACCTTGGCCAGAACTTCCCTCCTAGTGTTGTCCCAAATCCCAGTTGCCACTTATGCGTGCTTTGTAGTGTAGAAATTCCACATTTGGCTGCTTAGCATCACAGCATCCTCAGGGAAGGACAGGGAGGCAGGGTGGAGAATAGATTGAGGGGCCTGAGGGGAAGAACTTGGAGGTATTTGCTTACAGGAAGCTCAACAGGTACCAGCAATGTGCACTTGGAGCCCCAGAAATGACCATGCCCTGGGCTGATCCCCAGCAGCATGGGCTGGGGTGGAAGGAGGGGATTCTACCCCTGTTCTGTGCTGAGAGCCCAGCACAACAGAGACAGGGACCTGTTGGAGCAGGGACAGAAGAGGCCACATCAATGATGGGGGAGTTGGCTCCAGGAAGACCTTCTAGTGGCCTTTCAGATGCTTAAAGAGGATCTCCAGGAGAGCTGGGGAGGGACTCTTCGTCAGGGAGTGTAGTTATAGGACAAGGGGTGAGGGTTTGAAAATGAAAGAGGATTATTTTGCTAGATGTTAAGAAGAAATTCTATGCAGTGAAGGTGACAAGACACTGGAACAGGTTGCCCACGGAGGCTGTGGATGTTTTATCCCTGGAGATGTTCATGGCCAGATTGGATGAGACTTTGTGCAGACTGGTTTAGTGGGCAGGAGAGTTGGAACTGGACGGTCTTTAAGGTGCCTTTCAACCCAAGCCATTCTCTGATTCAGTGACAGAAGAGGCCATGAACTGACAAGGCTCCTCTCTCTGGTGTGTGGGAAGAGGCTGTAAACTTCTGAGCCCAAGCAGGAGCTGAAGCCAGGGCTCCATCTCTTTGACCTCACTGGTCTTAGATGGTTTTCTAAGAAAAAGACGTTTTGGATCTCTTCTAAGGGTGCTTCCCTTTGCAGGCTTTCTCAGGAGCTTGGATACTCGGGGGACGGACACCAAACCTTCTTGGTGCTATCTTTCACTTAACTCTTGCAGTTAATTGTTCTTGATTGGGCTTTTAAGAGACTCTCTGCCAAAATCAAGCAGCTAAAAATTAACCTAATTATTGTGGTGATGGAAGCAATCAGCAGCCATCAAGTTCCTGGCTTGCATGCAGTGGAGGAAAGGAACAGGCTGGATTTGATCTGATCTCCTGGGATGTGCTGGACTCCGAGACTTAATTTTGTTCCCAGCTTGTCTGTCTCTGAATAATCCATTTGTGCTGGAAGTAAATGGGAATTTCTTGTGGAGAGGACAGGCTTTGCTGCTGGAGAAAATGACGTGTGTTTGCCATCTACACAGCTGGTGCTCTCCCTGCCTTTTTTGACTTGTTCATCTAAACTAACCCCTTTGGTTTACTTGTTCATCTAAACTAACCGCTGTGCCATCAGATGCCATAGTGACCCACAAGCGGTTTTCTGTCCTGCACCTGCTGTTCGCCTGCAGTCCCTATCACTGCACCAGTTCAGGAAGACCAAGCAGGTAAATGTGAGATTCTCAGAATCACAGAACCCTTGAGACTGGAAAAGACCTCTGAGATCATCCAGTCCAGCCTATCACCTAACAGCATCACATCAGCTAAACTGAGCCACCAAGTGCCACAGCCAGTCTTTTCTTCAAAACTTCCAGGGGTGGTGACTCCACCACCTCCCTGGGCAGACCATTCCAGTGCCTAATCACCTTTCCATCAGGAAGTGCTTCCTAATATCCAACCTAAACCATCCCTGGCTCAGCTTCAGCCCATGCCCTCTTGTCCTGTCACAAGTTGCCTGCAAGAGGAGCCTGATGTCCCATCTGACTACAGCTTCCCTTCAGGTACTTGTAGAGAGTGCTGAGATCCCCTCTAAGTCTCCTCTTCTCCAGGCTGAACACCCCCAGCTCCCTCAGCCTCTTCTCATCAGACTTTTCCTCCAGCCCCCTCATCAGTCTTATCACTTCTTCAGCCTTTTTGAGCCAAAACTACAAGTACAGGTAGGAGATAGAGGACCTCATCCAGGAAACTATTCCCAGACATGTGATGGATGAGAAAATTATCAGGAGCGGTCAGCATGGGTTCAGCAAGAGGAAGTCCTACTTGACTACCTTGAAGAACTTCTACAGTGAAGTGGCTGGTCTGATGGATGAGGGGAGAGCAGTGGGTATTGCCTGCCTGGACTTCAGTAAGGCCTTAGATCCTGTCCCATAAGATCCTTGTAGAGAAGCTGCTGATGTGCAGACTGAATGAGCAGACAGTGAGGTGGGTTGGAAACTGAAGGATGTGCCCAAAGGGTGGTGACCAGTGGGATGAAGCTGCTGGGAGACCAGTAACTAGTGGTGTACCCTGGGAGTCAATTCTGAGTCCAGTCCTATTTAACATCTTCATTAATCATCTGGGAGATGAGGCTGAGTGCACCCTCAGCAAGTTTGCTGATGACACCAAACTGATGTTCAACTGAGAAGAGTGGCTGATACTCCAGAGGGTCCTGCTGCCATTCAGAGGCCCCTCAACAGGCTGGACAAAATGGGCCTACAGGAATCTCATGAGATTCAGAAAGAGAAGTGCCAAGTCTTAACCCTGGGGAGGAGCTACCTCAGGCATCAATAAGTGCTGGGGTCCACCCAGCTGGAAAACAGTAGGACCCTGGGGTCCTGCTGACAAAACATTGCCAGCAGGTCAAGGGAGGTTCTCCTCCTCCTCCTCCACTCAGCCACGGTGTAGCCACAACTGGAGCACTGTGTCCAGTGCTGGGCTCCCCAGTACAAGAGACATGAACAGACTGGAGAGAGTCCAGTGAAGGACCAGAAACATGGCTCAGGCACTGGATCTTGCTCTGCTGTGAGGAGAGGCTGAGAGCCTTGGGGCCATTTAGCCTGGAAAAGAGCAGCCTTAGAGGGGAGCTTCTCAATGTTAAGCAAGAGCTAAAGGGTAGAGGGAAGGGGATGGGGCAGACTCTTGTCAGTGGTGCTCAGTGACAGGACAAGGGGCAACAGGAACAACCTGGAAGCCAGAAGGTTCTGTCTGGAACCCATAAGGAGAAACTTGTTTGGTATGAGGGTGCTGGAGGCCTGGAGCAGTCTGCCCAGAGATGTTGTGGAGTCTCCCTCTCTGGAGAGATTCCAACCCCACCTGGGCACTGTGATCCTAGTTAAAGCTGCTGTAGGTGACCCTGCTTTATCAGGGAGATTGGATTGTATGATATCCAGAGGTCCTTTCCATCCCCCACCATGGAGACTCTGTGTCTTGCTGTACGTTGTGAGCCTCTAACCCACTCTGTGCTGGAGAAATGAGTGTTCTGGGGGAAGTGAAAGATAAGTAACAATAGAATCATAGAATGTTTGGGTTTGGAAAAGACCTCTAAGGTCACTGACTCCAGAGAGGTTATGGAATTCCTTCTCTGGAGAGATTCTAACCCCTCCCTGGATTTTGTGACTCTGGGCAAGCTGCTGTGGATGTCATTGCTTTAGCAGAGGGGTTGGACTGGGTGATCTCCAGGAGGGACCTTCCAACCTCTCTCACTTCTGAGTGATTCTGAAAGAGGGACATTGAAGTCCTCAGGAGATAGAGGGCTGGGCTGAGCCCCATACAGGGATTTGAGGTGGGACATGAGTGCATGTCTCACACCATACCATCACATCTCCTCTGCTGGATAAAGTGTTGGGCAGATGTGAAATGGCTTCATAAAGCTTCTTTCGCTGTTCTGGATTCGTTTGTATCATTCTGCTGCCTGTTTCCTTTTGCTTTTTCCTCCTTTCACCTTCCCAGCTGTCTCCTCAGAGCAAAATTCCATCACTCTTATTGTTCTCCTTGTTTTCTTTCTCCTCCTTGGGTAGGTGGAGGCATCTTTCTTTTGAAGTGTGGTTTCTTAGAGCTCTGCAAGAGGCTCTTTGCCGCGCTGCATTTTGAAGTGTTGGTCGTAAACCGAAAGGGGAAGAAGCCCTAATTCAAGTGCGTTTCTTCCTTTCCCTAACTCTCTTTTCAGAAGTGACTGAACTCCAAATAAGTAATGCTAATTTTTGCTGCCATCTGGGAGTGCAGGCCCAAGCTGTTTCAGAGTGGGCTTTTTTAGTGCTTTATCTGTTGAGGAAGGGGGAGGAGGGGAAAAAAAAGAAGCCCCAAAGCTCTTTGCTTTAGCAGCAGTAACCTATCTCCCACCAAACTGCACTCTGTGCTCCCGTGGAGAACCCAAAGCAAACAAAGGTTGGTGCAGGGACAGGAAGCATTTTTGGGTGGAACTTTGCTTTCATCAATGATTTCTTTTTTTGTTTTGTTTGTTTGACTGCAAAGGCAGCCGAGCAGGGCTGTGGTTGGCTTTGGGAGGATTTATTATGAGCTCTTGC
This sequence comes from Tricholaema leucomelas, assembly GCA_013400475.1. Taxonomy (NCBI): domain Eukaryota; kingdom Metazoa; phylum Chordata; class Aves; order Piciformes; family Lybiidae; genus Tricholaema lacrymosa; species Tricholaema leucomelas. The sequence goes on from WAAF01002409.1 coordinate 127,509, forward strand.
TGTTCTCTAATTTGACGTTTTTGGCAGTGGAGCAAGTGCTCAAACGTCCTCTGCCAGAGTCTCCTGGCTGCGCTGAGCCCCAGCGTCCCACCGCCAGGAGAAGGGGGCCGGCGTGAGGCGGCGCGGGGAGTATGCCCTGATGACAGCCCTGCCTCCAGGCAGCTTGGCTTCCAGCCTCCCTTCTCATGAGCCTGCCCTGATCCCTCTCCTGCTGCTTGGCTCAGAGCTGGAGGACCCTCTGGTTGGACCAGATGGAGCTGGGAAGCAGGTGTCTCCTGTCAGCCCAGCCAGGGGCGGGCGGTGAGCATAGAAGCAAAGAATCGCAGAATGCATCGGGTCGGAAGAGACCTTCAAAGGTCATCTTGTCCAGCTCCCTTACTAGATCAGGTTGCTCAGGGCCTCATCAAGTTTGATTTTGAATGCCTCCAAGGGCCTCAACCACCTCCATCGCCTCCAGTATTTCACTACCATCACTGTGCAGAACTTCCTCTTAATGTCCAACTTAAATCTCCCCTGCTTGGATTTCAAACTGTTGCTTCTCATCCTATCACCACAGGCCCTTCTAAAAAGGCCCTCCCCATCTTTCCTGTGGATCTCCTTCAGATGTTGAAATGCAGCTCTAAGGTCTCCCTGGAGCCTTCTCTTCTCCAGGCTGAACAACCTCAACTCTCCCAGCCTGTGTTCATAGAACAGGTGCTCCAGCTCTATGATCATCTTTGCAGCTGTCTTTCAGACCCTCTCCGTCAGGTCCATGGTTTTGTGTTGAGGGCTCCAGAGCTGGACACCGTACTCCAGGTGAGGTCTGAGCAGAGCAGAGGGGCAGAATCACATCTCTTGACCTGATGGCCATGCTGCTTTTGATGCAGCCTAGGATGCCATTGCCTTCTGGGCTGCAAGTGCCCATTGCTGGCTCATGTCCAGCTTCTCATCCACCAGAACCCCCAGGTCCTGTTCTGCAATTCTTGGTCGGATGGTGGAGTCAGTTTGCCTTGGCTATATCAGAAGACTTCAGCAGTACTAGAATCTGATTTTAGGGTTACTTTGTAGGCTGAAAATAAATGAAACCTTGAGTGTGGCACAGAAAAACTATAGAAGAGGGCTAGCTGCTGGAGCTCCTGTGTGGCACAGCTGTATGGTACAGCCCCACATCGAGGGTGAGCTCTCCCTGTGAAGTCTTTGTGGCTTTTCCTGGTGTGTTTTATCTCTTGTTCATTTCCCAAAACATAATTAGACTGTGATTTAGCACCAGGCCTTTAAGGAAGCTTGTCCCAGCGAGGTGTAATAGCATAATAAAAACATAACTGCTTCTCTTTCATGTGTCAGAATGACTCATTCCAGTTATCATAGTGGAGATCTGAGGGGCTAGGAGATAAGCAAGTCTTGCATGGGAAGGGAATATTGTTTAATGGACCCAAACCTACAACTAGTAGGAGGAAATCTGCCTTCCGTTGCAGATCTGAGGAGGAGGTTTACCTGCCTGAAGAACTTTTCTGCCCTTTGGGTGCTCTGGCAGAAGTCAGCACTTGCCTGGGTAGATGCATGTGAAGAATGTGGCTGCATCAAAAGCAGCGTGGCCAGCAGATGGAGAGAGCTGATTCTGCCCCTCTGCTCTGGTGAGACCTCACCTGGAGTACTGCCTTCACCTCTGGAGCCTTCAATACAGGAAGGACATGGACCTGATGGAGCAGATCCAGAGGAGTGCCAGCCAAGTTCATCAGGGGGCTGGAGCACCTCTACTACAAGGACAGGATGAGGGAGCTGGGCTTGTGCAGCCTGGAGATGAGAAGACTCTGGGGAGATCTAATAAGGACCTTCCAGTACCTGTCTACAAGAAGGCTGCAGGGGGACTGTTTGCAAAGGCCTGCAGTGACAGGACAATAGGGCAATGGTTTGAAATTAGAGCAGATTTATATTGGATTTTAGGAACAAGTTCTGCACCATGAGAGTGGTGGAATACTGGAACAGGTTGCCCAGGGAGGTAGTTGAGGCCCCATCCCCGAAGATACTCAAGGTCAGGCTTAACAAGGCTCTAGGCAAACGTGTTGTAGTAGAAGATGCCCCTGCTGGCTGCAAGGGGGCTGGACTAGGTGACCTTTGGAGGTTCCTTCCAATCCTAAACCATTCTGTGAGTCTACTTGGCAGTCCTGCACGTTGTGTGACCTGAGCTGCCGAAGTGTTGATTCCCTGTCCGTTTCTTCCTAGAAATCTTCAGCATTTCTGGCCCCATTATCTCCTACAGCACTTCATGAAATGTGTGGGTATTGTCCCCCTGTACCCCAGTCTGTAAGTAAGTGATGTTCTTCTCAACTTTCTCCACATACTCTACTGTTCCTCTTATGAATGTGTCTGTATTAGATGGAAGTTGAGATCTGACAGGTTGGTGCATAGCCCTGCTCTTCTGGGAGCAAGAAACTGATGGGGAAGCAGGGAGAGCATCTGTGTTCCTGTAGCCAACCCCCCGTTTCCTATAGCAAACCCATTTTTCTCTATAGATAACCCCCTTCACCCTCACAACTGAAGTACTGGGTTCAGCTTTGAGCCTCTCCTCATAGGGTTTGTGTTCCAGGCCCCTCACCAGCTTCGTTGCCCCTCTCTGGACACACTCCAGTACCTCAGTATCTCTCTCTTGAATTGAGGAGCCCAGAACTGGACACAGTACAGTACAGGGGAAGAATAACCTCCCTTGTCCTACTTGCCACACTATTCCTGATCCAGGCCAGGATGCCATTGGCTCTCTTAGAGCAGGTCACACTGGAACACGTCCAGGTGGGTTGTAGACATCTCTAGAGAAGGAGAATCCATAACCTCTCTGGTGGAACATAAAAGGAAAGGAACTGTGACATTGAGGTGCTAGAGTGGGTCCAGAGAAGGTCAGTGAAGCTGTCGAAGAGCTCACAAGGAGCAGCTGAGGTTGCTTAGAGAAGGAAGCTGAGGGGAGACCTCACTGCTCTCTACAACTCCTTGCAAGGAGATCAGAGGCGTGTGGGGTTTGATCTTTTCTCTCTGGTGGCCTCAAGTTGCACCAGGGGAGATTGAGGTTGGACATTACAAGAAAATTCTCCCCTGAAAGGGTTTTCAAACACTAGCACAGGCTGCCCAGGGAGGTGATTGAATCCCCATCCCTGTGGGTGTTTTAAAGAAGCAGAGATGTGGTGCTGAGGGACACGGTTTAGCACCAGCCTTGATAGAGTTAGGGAACTCGGTGAGCTTAGCGGGCTTTTTCAACCTAACCAAGCCTTCGAATTTCCAGCCATCCCCTGTCTGGTGTCAGCACAGAGCAGCCAGATCCATCTCCCCCACCCTGCAGGAGCCAGGGAAGCATCAGACAGATGTTCAAAGGATGATTATGTTTGATGGGGCTTTGAAATGGGCTCTAGATGAAGCCATTGGTGTTTACTGGGCCATTAAACATTTATTAGCCTCCATCCCGGTGCGTTGGTAGCTCTGTAAATAACAGCTGTGATTGAAGTGAGGAGCAGGGTCAGCAGTGGCCCTTGGCACTGAGGTTTGTAAAAGAAGTGGAGCAGGTTGTTTTTAAGACAACCTGGGTGGGGGAGGCATCAGCCCTGATGCTTTGGAGAGTAGGGGCAGATGAGCTGGCAGCTAACTGGAGCTCCTCTGTATCACAAGGGAGTACTGGAATGACAGGAGGTGGGAAAATTGAAATGAAAAAAGGTAAGGCAGTGAGACACTGGCCCAGGTTGCCCAGAGAGGTGGTAGATGCCCCATCCCTGGAAGCCAGAGTCAAGTTGGATGGGACTTTGAGTAAACAGATTTAGTTGCAGATGTCCCTGCTGACTGCAGGGCAGTTGGACTCAATGACCTTTGAAGGTCACTTCCCAGCCAAACCATTCCATGCTACCATGATTCTATCCCTGCTCTTCCTAACAGAAGTCCTTAATACCCTGAAATTGGAATGGTTTTTGGTCTGGATTTACTGAGGTTGCAGGAAGGTTCACACCTCTTCCTCTATGCTTCCTGAAGGACTCCTCTGGCTGTCCCCATGCTAAGCTATGTGAGTTTGGCTTGGCATTGCCATCACCAGACCTTTCTTTCCCCTTCCCACCTTCACCAAGCTTTGACGGGGAGCAAAGCAGCTGAGACCTGACTCCTGGGGTCTTGGCTGCATCACCTGTTTGGGTAATGAGGTTGTTAATGGAGGACCATGAAGAGCTTTCTGCTATCACTGAGAGGCTGCAGCCTGGTGATTCACACCGCAGGCAATTCCTCTGAAGTCAATGAGATTGCAAAGCATGTAAATCCGGGTGGAATTTAGCCTTTTCCTAGCCAAGTGGGGACATTTGCTCGATTTGCATGGAAATGACTTCTGATAAGGCTTTCTGGATGAGAATGAGCCTTCTAATCACACCTTTGCTCCTTGCAACCCCAAAGATAGTCTCCCTGTCCTCTCAGTTCAACCAAAAAAATCAGTTCCCTAGGATGTATCCACGGTGGCTGCTGGCAGGAGCGTGTCCTCTTGTGCCTGGGCCCTGTGGTGTGAGTGGAGAGAGGAGACAGGCTTGTCTTCACACTCACTCCTTCAGAGGCCCTGACGAGTTCCTCTGCCACTGCGTAGATGGGAGCAGGCTGAGGGATAATTAGAAGGAGCTTTTGCTGCAGAGCAGGACTGGGGAGCCACAGCGCCCTGAGCAAGCCAGGGGGATGTGCTGGGGGATGCAAAGTGGGGGAGTAGGCATCTGGGGAGCATTGCTGCGCCATGAGAGAGAAGCTCTGCTGCCTGTGTCTGCAGAAGGTGTCTCTTCTCTAAGGTAAAGAAATTGTCTTGTTTATCAGATCACAGAATGGTTTGGGTCAGAAGGGACTTTAAAGATCATCTGGTTCCAGCCCCCTTGCTATGGGCAGAGACACCTTCCACTATCCCGGGTTGCTCAAGGCCTCATCCAACCTGGCTTTGAACGCCTCCAGGGAGGGAGCAGCCACAACATCTCAGGTCAACCTGGGACAGTGTCTCACTACCCTCACAGTGAGGAAATTCTTCCTAATGTGTAGTCTAAATCTACCCTTTTTCAGTTTAAAACCATCATTCCTTGTGCTGTCACTACTTGCCATTGCAAATAGAACCTCTCCAGCTTTCTGATCATCCCCTTTAAGTACTGAGAGGCCACCAGGAGGTCTCCCTGGAGCCTTCTCTTCTCCAGGCTCAAGAGCCCCAATTCTCTCAGCTTAGCCTCACAGCAGAGGGCTTTCAGCCCTCCCATCATTGCTGTGGCCTCCTCTGACCCTGCTCCAATAGGTCTCTGTCTCTGCTGTGCTGAGGACACCTGAGCTGGCCCCAGCATTCTGCAGGTGGGGTCTGGCAGGGTGGAGTAGAGGAAGATCTTTCCAGCTTGAGGACAACTGGCTTGTGTTCCTTGCTGTCCTCTTTGCAAAACTGAAGAGTTTAAAACCAAGTATTTGTTTGTTTCTTAGGCTCTTGGTGTGGGTAGCTCTCTGAATGGCCTCAGCTATGGTCTTCAGTCTTGTTTTGCGCCATCTCTGTGCCTCCTGCAGGCTGATGTACCTCCAACTGTGCTTGTAATACTTAGATAAGCTTATTTATGATGTGTCAGTGATTGGGACCATCTCAGTTATGTGGGACAGTCCCAGTCATCCATAACACTTCTTTTTACCATTGCACTCAATGATCTCAAAGGTTTGTTCATGAAGTCATAGAATGGTTTGAGTTGAAAGGGACCTCCAAAGATCATCCAGTCCAGCCTCTCTGCAGTGAGCAGGCACATCTCTACTAGTCCAGGTTGCTCAGAATCTTGTTTAGTCTGACCCTGAATTTCTACAGGGATGGGGCCTCAACTACCTGCCTAGGCAACCTGTCGCAGTGTTCCACCACCCTCATGGTGCAGAACTTGTTCCTCTCATCCAGTCTGAATATCTTCTTCTCTATTTTCAAACCATTGCCCTGTTGTCCTGTTACTGCTCTGGAGGCAGTCCCTCTCCAACCCAAGTGATTCTAGGACTGCAAAATGCATGCTGTTGGGGCAGTCAAGAGGCTGCTCTTTGTGAACCACCTGACTGGACTTGGCCCAAGCCGTGATGTGGATGTTGCTGTCTTGCAGGGCACATCGAGACTAATCATCAGCCTCAGCAGGGATTGGTTGTGTGCCACACAGCGTCCTGCTGGGAGATTCTTCAGGAGCACCTCTAGGCATCCCGACGCGGAGGTGGAACCTCGGATGAGCGTCCCTGTCAAGGTACAGTAGAAACAGAAAGGACTTTGGGCAGGGAGCTGATTCTGCTGGAGCCTACCTAGGAGAACAGCCACCTTCAGAGGTGCTGAGTGTACAGATTGCCCACAGATTCACATTTCTCTTGTAGCACCTCCATGCTGGAACCTGTGCTCCATCCTTCCCCTGTTTGATCTTCAAGAGTGTGGTCTTCATTGACTGGGAGGTTGCCTTTGTCTTGATGTGAACTTCCATGAATCCAGTGTTTGCTTATTAGTGACTTGGAAGAATCTTCCATTTTGGTAATACTCAGTTTGTGTTGTGAAGGTTTGGGGTGTCAAATATTTGCAGTGTTTTGAAGAGGGCTTTTCTTAAGGTTTTTTTTCCCTTGGTTACACAAACCAGTTGTAGCTTGAAGTCCACTGACCTCTGCAGTTGCCGTGGCACAGATGGGCACAGAAAGTCTGGCAGGAATTAAGGAGGGGAAATTAAGGTTATGGGGGAAGGAGGAAGGTTGTAGAGCAAGAAGGAAGGAAGATTATGGAGGAAGAAGGAAGGGCAGGGAGTAAGAAGAAAGGAAGATTATGGAGGAAGAAGGAAGGGAGGAAGGGCAGGGAGTAAGAAGAAAGGAAGATTATGGAGGAAGAAGGAAGGGAGGAAGGGCAGGGAGTAAGAAGAAAGGAAGATTATGGAGGAAGAAGGAAGGGCAGGGAGTAAGAAGGAAGGAAGATTAAGGAATGAGAAGGAATGCGACTCAGGACATTAGTGAATTAAAACCCCACATCCAGCAGGGAGTTTCTGGGCAGGTGTTCTGGTCAGAGTTCTTCCTGTGGTCTGACTTGAGGAAAACTTTGAGGAATGCTTTGAAACAGAAAATGAAAAGCTGACTGTTAGCTTTTTTCTTCGTCATTTCAAAGGTGTCACTCCAACCAAGATGGGTTTGATGCTAGGATGGTGTTGCCAGAGCAGCAGATGGAGCTGTGCACGTGGAACCTGATGAGTTTGATAAGGGAGGGCTGTTCTGAGGTGTGTCCTGCTGCTGTGGCTGTCACAGATTCACCCTGTCCGCAGATGAAAGTCGCGTGTGTGGTTTGATATTTCCATGAAGCTTGCGCGTAGAGCCCCGCTGACAGCGGGCACTGCGTGAGCCTCGCCCCTGTGTGGGGTCAGAGAGAAGTTCTCTCAACTCTTTTCAAACCTGATGAGAAACCCCTGTGCCAAAGGGAAGTGAAAAAGAACTTTGATGGGTGACTCAGTGCTTCCCTTTGAATTTGGGTCATGCTTAGTGGTGAGTTTCGGATCTGTTAGTGTGGGTGTGTTGTGTCCACTTAACTGAAACACAGAACCACAGAATCCCAGCATGGTGAGGGTTGGAAGAGACCTCTGGAGATCATCCAGTCCAACCCCCTTGCTAAAGCAGGGTCACCCACAGCAGCTTGCCCAGGGTCACAATGTCCAGGTGGGTTTGGAGTCTCTCCAGAGGAGACTCCACAACCCCTCTGGGAAAGCTATTTCAGTTCTCTCACAATTAAAGCAAAACACAGTAATTTCGTGTTTTGTTTTGCTATATTTATCTTTTAGTCTGCTTAGCTCATTTCTTGATTTGAGGACAGCTCCTCTTGAGGTCTACAGCTGAATTAATCCCACTGATTTACTGAGAAGTGGCCAGCTGTCCTAGAAGAAAGGGTTTGTCTTTGATGCATGCTTTCTTCATAGCTGATCTCACAAAAGGAGTGAATTTGGTGAGACTAAACTCAGAGCAACAGAAAAGGTTTGCCTGTGATGCACACCCTTAATAGCCCAAGCTTCATTTGTTATTCAGTTTTTGTTGTGTAAGAAAAGCTGTTTTGGAGAAGCAAGAGAGCCGAGAGAGTGGGAAGTGTTCAGCCTGGAGAGGAGAAGGCTCCAGGGAGACCATCTGGGGCTGATCAGAAAACTGAGGGCAGACTTTTGAGCAGGGCCTGTTGTGACAGGACAAGAGGTGATGGTTTGAAACTACAAGAGGGAGATTCAGACTAGAGAGAATGAAGAAATGTTTGACACTGAGAGTGGTGAGACCCTAGCCCAGGTTGCTGAGAGAAGGGCCATGAGGATGCTCGGAGGGCTGGAGCAGCTCTGCTATGAGGACAGACTGAAAGAGCTGGGACTGTTCAGTCCGGAGAAGAGGAGGCTCCCAGATGACCTTATTGTGGCCTTTCAGTATCTGAAAGGGGCCTACAAAAAAGCTGGAGAGGGACTTTTTAGACTATCAGGTAGTGACAGGACTAGGGGGAATGGAGCAAAGCTGGAGGTGGGGAGATTCAGACTGGATGTGAGGAGAAAGTTGTTGAGGGTAGGGTGTCCCTGCCCATGGCAGGGGGTTGGAACTAGATGCTTTTTGTGGTCCCTTCCAACCCTGACTGATTCTGTGATTCTATGATAATATAAAAGGTCCCAACTCAACTGCTCATGTGAGAGTGGTTTGTCTTGCATGGTGAAGCTGAATGTGGATGTGACTCTGTCAGAAATAATCCAACACCATTTTCCTTCCACAGCAAGGTCCACACCTGATGTCATGAGACTCGTTCTGCTGTTTCAGGTTGTGTGGGCAAGATGCAGAGCTGGATGCTGGGGTTTTGGAGGTGTCCATCCTGCTCTGAATCTCTCAGCTGCTTGTGGGCTACTGGAAAGGTGTTTGGGGCTGAGTGTTTTTCCTCTCTGAAACTAAGCTTGTGAAACAGTCAATGTCCACTGGAAGGGTTCAGTGATCTCTGGAGATGCCTTCCAACCTCTAAATTTTGCCATTGGAATGGGCTGCCCAGGGAGGTGGTGGAGTCACCATCCCTGGGGCTATTCAGGAAAAGACTGGACGAGGCACTTAGTGCCATGGTCTGGTTGACTGGATAGGGCTGGGTGCTAGGTTGGACTGGATGATCTTGGAGGTCTCTTCCAACCTGATTGATTCTATTCTATTCTGTGATACTGTGATTTAGATTGCTTGGGAGAAAATCACGTCCATACAAAGCTGTCCACTCAGATGCATTGCTAAGTTTCTGGGCATTGTTTTCCCTGCTCACATTCCCTTGTCACAAGTGATTGTCAGCCATTTCAGCAGTGTCACACTTTGATTCCAGCTGTGGCATGCTGGCAGGCTAGGGAGCTGGCATTCACAGCAGGCAGGTAAGAAGACTTCAGAGTTTCTGTCTGAAACTTTGATGAAGTCCTAAATGGTTCAGCAGTGTAATTGGAACCCTTGGGAGATCTCAGCCATCACAGGTCTGGTGGCAGCTCTGAGTAGAGGTTGTGGTGGTATCAAATCAGAACTGGCTGAACTGAAAATGCTGTGTTCCTGGAGGAGGAGGAGGAGGATGAGAGGTGGTATAGACCTAGCAGCAGACACTTGCTGCCTCTCCCAAGGAGCGTGAGTGGGAGTCATAGAATATTTGAATTGGAAGGAAGCTTTAGAGGTCATGCAGTGAGCAGGGACATCATCAACTCCAGCATGCTGCTCAGAGCCCTGTTTATAGAATTATGGCATGGTTTGGGGTGGAAGGGACCTTCAAAGCTCAGGTAAGTCCAACCTCCTCACAGTCAGCAGGGATATCTGCAACTAGATGATGTTACTTCAAGCTCTGTCCAATCTGCCCTTTCCTAATCAGGGCTGACTGCACTGCCTCATCACTGCCTCAGCCTCCAGGGCTTCAGGGTCTGTCCCAGCTTACCCTGCTGGATATGACAGCTTCATCAGGCCACCCCTGGGTTAGCCTAGGTTTTTCCATCATAGTTATTTTCATGATCCCAGCAGGTTACAGGAAGGGTAGAGGGGAAAGCATCCTCAGTGAGGTGCAAAGCCTGCAGTGTGAACAGAGGCAGCTTCATCTTCTGCCCGGGCCTGAGGCCACCAGGCTCGCCTCAGGCTGCTGTCAGCAGCTGCAAGGAGAGAAGTTGAGGGCATCATTGGAGGGTGGTGCTTTTTGGGCTGTGCCAGCAGGAAGGGAAGCGGCTCAGGGGTGGCTTTGGAGGAAATGCGGCTTCCCAAGGCAGCAGAGGAGCTCAGGCTGTGCGCAGCCGCTCTGTGCCCAGCAGCGGCTCAGGAGCTGCGTGTTTGGGATCACTGCCAAGAGACCTTTGCTGGGAACTGCTGGGTGTGCAGTGCCAGCAGCAGGGCGGGAGGTCTTGCTTGGAGCTGGAGGTGATCAAACCACGGAGAGTTTGGCAGGGCTGTGTGCTTGGATGCCTTGCTCTTGGCCTTTCTCACTTGGGTGTATAGGTGAACCCCTGCCTGGGCTGGCTCAGAAGCTTCCATCTGACTTTCAGCAAGCTGAATTTTCCACTGAATGGGGAAATTCTGGGGGAGTGAAACAACTCCATCCTGTTGGCTACCTCCAGCCTACTTTTCTGAGTCAAACTGGCACTGAACCTCTACTCCACAGGGTCATTCTTTTTTCTTAGAGCTGATGTTCTTCTGGCCTGTCTACCCTCCCTGATGTGTGGTCTTGCTGTTTGTGTTACCTCTTGGCCTGGGAGAGAGATGGTAGTGAAGTCCACCTGCCTGCCTGGAACTCACCAAGATGCTTAGCTGACTCAACGTCTCTTTTTTTTTCATGGTAAATCTCATATTGGGCAGAAGAGGAGGGGTTGGGTATGGAATTTCTGACTAGATCCAGCAGCAATTTCTTCAGGAGGAATCCATAAATGCTATTACAGTGGAAGTTACATTAATGATGAAGTAGTTGCCCAGTCATCATCCCTGGAGGTGTTAAAGAAATGTGTGGACATGATTTAATGGCTACAGTGATGTTAGGTTCATGATTGGACTCAATGACCTTTGAGGTCTTTTCCAACCCAAAAGATCATGGAATCATAGAATGGTTTAGATTGGAAGGAACCTTAAAGATCATCCAGTTCAAACCCCCCACCGTCGGCAGGGACACCTCCCATGAGAACAGGTCTATGATTCCATTGTTATTTGCCTTTCACTTCCCCCAGAACACTCTCATTTCTCCAGCACATAGAAGTTTAGAGGATCACAACATATGGCAAGATACAGAATCCCAGCATGGTGGAGGCTGGAAGGGACCTCTGGAAACCATCCAATCCGACCTCCCTGCTAAAGCAGGGTCACTTATAGCAGCTTGCCCAGGATCACGATGTCGAGGTGGGGTTGGAATCTGTGCAGAGAGGGAGACTCCACAACCTCTCTGGGCAGACTGCTCCAGGCCTCCAGCACCCTCACACCAAGCATTCCTCTCTGGTGGAATCTCCTGGGTTCCAGTTTGTATCCATTGCCTCTTGGTCTGTCACTGAGCACCACTGAAAATAGTCTGTCTCCAACCGGTTAGCTGCTGACCAGCACTGAGAAGCTGCTCTCTCAGGCTGCTCTCTGAAGTTCTGTCACAGGGCAAAATGTTTTTTGTGTTATTTTGTAATATGAACCCATGACATGGAGGGAGGAGAAGTCACTGCAGCTCCTCATGTCTCCTCAAGCCATATGATCACACAGAAGTGATGTTCAGAGATGTGGTTTCTGCTGTCTCAGTGACTGCCAGGGAGCTCGAGAAGAGCTGGGAAATGGACAGAGCCATGGGTGTCATCGGGAGTGTCAGACAGTCTGTAGCCTGGGTCAGATTTTCCTCAGCCTTTTATCTCTGTAGCTTTCCCATTGCTTTCTCTGTATCCCATCCCTCTGTATTTCAGGAAATGTAACATTTATGTGGGGAAGGAAAGCAGGAAGGAACTTCTCTTCCTTACTGCCGGGGCCAGAGCAGCAGCATCTTTTTTAAATCCCTGTGAGAGCAATTTGTCAGAAACCCCTGGGGGCAGTGGAAGAGCTGAGCCTAGCAGAGCCAAGCCGAGCTTGAACGCTCCCTTGGCTTGAGCTCATCCCTATCAGCAAGGTGCAGAGGGAGCAGCAATCTCCTTATCAGTGACTGCTCAGGATCAGGAGAATTTCCCAAAGGTTGGGCTTCCTCCCTCTGTTTTGTTCTCTGAGGAGGCCCTGAGAAAGGCAGACAGGCTGAGAAGTTGGTAGCTGCAGACAAGTGGCTGCACGCAGCAGGGTTGCATCCCCACAGGTAGCTACAGGGGGAGCCTGTCCAAAAAGCCCAGAACATGAGAAAATGCAGATAAAATCAAGAGACAATTGAACTTAATGAGGCCTGCAAGGCAGCTGGAGATGGGTTGGAATCTTGTGGGATTTCTGAGGCCTCCCAGGGCAATTTCAGGCAGAGTGGTTGGGAAGGAGGTTTGTTTGCTGTGGTCATTGGTGTCTCAGTTGGGACTGTCACCTGTGGCTGTCAGAAAGTTACAGCTTTTGGGTGATGCATGACACAGATGTCACTACTGGAACAGTTTTCTTCCCCTTGCAAATTCTCCTTTGTAAATCTATGTCCCTCAGCACCACATCTACACAGCAAAGATTTTTTTCCTAATCTTAAACCTCCCAGGGTACAACTTTAGGCCATTTCCTCTTATCCTGTCATTAGATACTTCCAAACCACGTTCCAAGAAGTCTTGGATATCCCTTTGGTTTCCAGAGGAGTTGGGACGTGACCAAACTCTTACAAATGCCAGATATTGGATACTCAGGGCTCTCTAGGTGAGCTGGTCTGCAGTAACTGCATTTGAAATCCATCATGAGTGTGACGTGGCTCCTGTCCTCTGATGCCAGCTTGAGAAACAAAAGGATGAACCTTGCTTTAACTCTAGAAGAACCTAAAGCTTTAGGGGTCTAGCAATGAGAGACCACACAACTGTGTGGGACAGTGTTTGTTGCTGGGCCCTTCTATGACTTTATGCCAAGAAGTGATCCACTAACTCTGGGATCTTGCCTGACCTAACCTTTGGGTCTACTAACACAGAACAATGCACCAGCAAATACAATAATTATACTCAGTTGCACTGCCCAGTTCTGCTGCCTCCAGCACAACAGGACATCGACCTGCTGGAGTTGGTCCAGAAGATTACCAGAGGGCTGGAGAACCTCCCCTATGAGGACAGGGTGAGAGAGTGGGAGCTGTTCAGCCTGGGGAAGAGAAGGCTCCAGGGAGACCTTAGAGCAGCTTTCCAGTACCTGAAGGTTGCTACAGGAAGGCTGGAGAGAGACTTTTTACAAGGGCTCCTTGTGACAGAATGGGAGGCAATGGCTTTGAGGTGGAAGAGGGAAGATTTAGTCTGGAGATGAGGAAGAAATTCTTTGTAGTGAAGGTGGTGAGACACTGACACAGGTTGCCCAGGGAGGTTGTGGATGTTCCTTCCCTGGAGGTGTTCAGGGCCAAGTTGGATGAGGCCTTGAACAACCTGGGCTTGTGGAAGGTGTCCCTGCAGATGACAGGGAGGTTGGAACTAGATGATCTTTAAGCTCCCTTCCAACCCAACCCATTCTGTGGTTGTATGGTTTTACTACATTCAAGAGAGCGTTTGATCAGAGATGTGCTTCAGCAGCAGAAGCAGTGGTGTTATTCTAAAGGTCCTTGGGTTTATTCCCTTCAGATGGAAGATCTTTCTTCAAATCAAAGAGTCATGAATAAAACAGGGCAGTGCCTCTTGCGGGTACGAAGGGGAAATAAAGCTCATCAAAAGCCTTTGGAGTGGTCGTTCCCTCTGGCACCTTCGCTCAGCTTCTGCCATCAGTAATTGAGAGGAGGGCTTGTGGGGAGCGGGGCCGAGATGCAGGAGCTGACAGGACTTCCCCAAGGGTGAGAACTTCCAGTGCTGGGCCCCAGACGTTAATCTCTTTAATTCCAGCTCAACACTTCCCTATGAGGTAATTATTCTGTTTGATTAATCTGCGCAATGCTTCTAAAGCTCCTAAAGCCAGAACGCTCCACACGTGTTGGGGAATCCTGCAGCTCCTTCTTTGAGTATCTGGGAGCCTTTTGCTATCCCCAGCAGCTTTCTGCTTGAACTTTGAGTAAGGTCAGCAGCAGCAAGTTCGCTGATGATACAAAACTGGGGCTCGGTGGTTGACACTGGAAGGTTGTGCTGCCATCCATCAAGATCCAGACAGGCTGAGAGCTGGGTGAAGGTGAACCTTATGAGGGGACAACTGTAGAGTACTGCATCTGGGGAGGAACAGCACCAGGTATCAGTACAGACTAGGGGTTGTCCTGCTGGAAAGCAGCTCTGTGGGGAAAGACATTGGAGTGCTGGTGTACAGCAAGTTGTCCGTGGGACAGCACTGTGCCCTTGTGCCCAAGAGGGCTAATGATAGCATGGGGTGCAGCAGAAAAAGTGTGTCCAGCAGATCTAGGCAGGTTCTTCTCCCCCTCCACTCTGCCCTGGTAAGACTACACTTGGAATACAGTGTGCAGTTCTGGACTCCCCAGTTCGAGAGAGACAATGGAGAGAGTCCAACAGGGAGATACAAGGATAGAATAGAATAAAATCAACCAGGTTGGAAGAGACCTCCAAGCTCATCCAGTCCAACCTAGCACCCAGCCCTATCCAGTCAACCAGACCATGGCACTAAGTGCCTCTGCCAGTCTTTTCTTGAACACCCCCAGGGACGGTGACTCCACCACCTCCCTGGGCAGCCCATTCCAATGCCAATCACTCTCTCTGTGAAGAACTTCAGAGATGACTGAGGAATTTGAACATCTCTCCTGTGAAGAAAGGCTGAGAGACCTGGGACTGTTTAGTCTGAAGAAAGGAAGGCTGAGAGGGGATCTTACCAATATCTATGAGTATCTGAGGGGTGGGTGTCAAGATGAAGGTGCAAGGCTCTTTATGGTGGTGCCCAGTGACAGGACAAGGAACAAGAGGTATGAGCTAGAACCCAAGGAAGTTCCACATCAGCACAAGGAGACAATTCAACCTCCTTTCAGGGAATTGTAAAGAGCAAAACTGGATTTGTAGGGTGCTGCCAACTCCTCACTTGAGCTCATGGTATTACCAAAGCCTCATGTGGGACACTGGGCAGTCACTTCTGCCCTCTGCCACATCAGCCCCTGTGGTGTGTCTGGATGGCTTCAGCTCTGCTCACTCAAGGGGCACATGCTGCCTCTTCTCCAGGCATTAGCCCTGTAAATGCTGTCAGCACCCCTTGCCTGGAGACTTCGTGAAGAACTCAAATCACATTGCAAGCTGTGAAATGGAAGATTGAGCCCCACTTCAACCTTGTGTCGTGGTGAGCAGCAGAACTAATGAGGCTCAGCATACTGATGAGGGAGGTGTGAGCGTTAAGTGCTGAGCCGCTGGCATTCAGCTTCACCTCTGAAACCTGTCTTGGAGGCTGCTCTTCTCGGGCTGAGCCTTGTGGGCTTCCTCTGCAAACAGCCAGCACAACGTGGGCAGTGCCAGGGGGAAAAGCCCAACCTGATGACTTTCAGGGAAATAGCCCAGAAAATGAGATCTCCTCTATAATTTATAAAAGGCCTTAAGTAAGGAGGAGGAATTGATGTGGAAAAGGTTGTTCTTCCTGGGGGGGATAGCAAAGATGAAAGAGAGAAGGCAGCGGGTTACCAGAGGGGTAGAAGTGACATGTTGACAACTCAGGATGTTGTTTGGAGGCATCTAAAATCATTGGTGTTTTCATTGTGGAGGACCCTTTGTCTGGCACTCTCTGTTTGGGTCACTGTCATCTGTTCATTTGAAATGCAGAATATCAATATGACAGAATATCAGTGCAAAGGGACAGAATGGCAGCCAGAGGGACCTGAACAGCTGTGAGTAGTGGGCCCCTGCAAACATCTCATGAGAGAAGACCCTGTAGTAGCCTTCTGGTATCTGAAGGGGGCCTACAGAAGGGCTGGGGAGGGACTACTGACAAGGTCTTGTAATGACAGGACAAAGGGTAATGGGTTTAAACTGGCAGAGGGGAGATTTAAACTGAATGTTAGGAAGAAGTTCTTTCCACTGAGGGTGGTGAGACACTGGCACAGGTTCCCCAGGAAGGCTGTGGCTGCTCCCTCCCTGGAGGTGTGCAAGGCCAGGTTGGATGAAGCCTTGAGCGACCTGTTCTAGTGGGAGGTGTCCAGGTGGAACTGGATGAGCTTTGAGGTCGCTTCCAACCTAAACCATTCTAGGATTCTATGAACAAGGCCAAGTGCAAGGTCTTGCACATGGGTCAGGGCAGTCCCAAGTATCAACACAGGCTAGGGAATGAAGGGATGGAGAGCAGCCTGAGGAGAAGTACTTGGGGATGCTGATGGGTGAAGAGCTGGGTGTGAGCTGGCACCATGTGCTGCCAGCCCAGAGCCAGCCCTGTCCTGGGCTGATCCCCAGCAGTGTGGGCAGCAGGGCCAGGAAAGGGATTTTGCCCCTCTGCTGAGCTCTGCTGAGACCCCACCTGCAGTGCTGGGGCCGGCTCTGATGTGCTTAACACAGCAGAGACAGGAACCTCTTGGAGCAGAGCCAGAGGAGGCCACGACAATGGTGGGAGGGCTGGAAGGGGAGAATGCCCTGGACAGAGCACCTGTCCAGGACAGTGTGGTGGTTCCTGTGAATTGGAGCCCTTCCACACCAGCCCCTGGAGACTGCCTATGTTTGAAATGGCAAAGTTCTGAATTACCAGTGATGGAATGGCCAAATTCCTTAAAACCTAAGTGGTCTCCTGAAGATCTGTCCTCTTGGTTTGGAGAGTATCCAAGAGCAAAGATGGTTTTAGTTTAGATGCCCTTAGCTGTAAAATGTGCATTAAAAATCTCAACCATGCAAATTCTTCTCTAATTGCCTGACAGCTCCACATTGAGCTTTTATATCCCTGGGATGATGCTGGTTTAGTGTCTACACAAGGCTTGTAAGGAGTGACTGAGGGAATTGGTGTTGTTCAGTCTGGAGAAAGAGGCTGAGAGGAGACCTTCTGGATCTATACAACTCCTTTGAAAGGAGGTTGGAACCAGGTAGGAATTGCTCTCTTCTTACAAAGAATAAACAATAGGACAAGAGAAAACAGCCTCAAGGTGCATCGGGGGAGGTTTAGGTTGAACATGAGGAACAATTTCTTCCCCAAAAGGATTGTAAAGGCCTGGACTAGGCTGCCCAGGGCAGTAGTAGAGTCTCCATCCCTTGAGAGGTTTAAAAGCTGTGTAGATGTGGTGCTGAGGTTTAGTGGAGACCTGGCAGTGCTGGGTTAAAACCACCTGGACTTGATCTGAAAGGTCTTTTCTAACCTGAACGATTCTATCATCCTATGATTTGTTTCCACCAAGAAAGCCACAACCTTCCTGGGCAACCAGACAGTGCAGAGCTGGAAGCAGCTCATTGACAGAGGATGTTGAGGGGGAACCCCCAAAGGTTTAAGAGCCTGATGAGCAGTTACAGCACAGAGAGGCTGTTGCTCACCAAGTTGCCAATCTAAATGCCTCAGAAGCACAATCCACTGCAATTCTAGCAGCTTTCCTGAGCCAGGAAACCCCAGTTGCTGCCTGTGGTGTTTTAACACACAATGTTATCTGTGCCTTTGTTGCTGGGCTTTTGTGTGTTGCAGGCAGGGTGGGGCTGAGCCTGGTGGCAGTGGACAGCCTTCTCCTGTGCTTAATTTAGACCCTGAGTGCTGTCCTTCAGGAGGGAGTAAGGAACAGGAATTGTTCGTGCTACTGTACAGCTGTCACCTATGTGGTGTGGGGAGGAGGCTACAGCACAGCTCAAGTCACTCAAGATTGCCCAAGTCATGGGTTTGCCTCCCAAAAAAGCTCATTCACCCAGGCTCTGGCCTTTCCTCCTGCTTACACTGATTCACATTGGGTTGGAAGGAACCCTCAAAGGTCATCTTGTCTAACTACCCTGCAGTCAGCAGGGACATAGAATCGTAGAATCATGGAATGGTTTAGGTTGGAAGAGACCCCAAAGCTCATCCAGTTCCAACCCCCTGCCATAGGCAGGGACACCTCCCACTAGAGCAGGTTGCTCAAGGCCTCATCCCCCCTGGCCTTGAACCCCTCCAGGGAGGACGCAGCCACAATGTCCCTGGGCAACCTGTGCCAGTGTTTCATCACCCTCACTGCAAAGAACTTCTTCCTAACATCTAGTTTCAGTCTCCCCTCTGCCAGTTTAAACCTATTCCTGCTGATCCTGCCATTACGAGACCTTGTCAATAGTCCCTTCCCAGCCCTTCTGTAGTCCTCCTTCAGATGCTGGAAGGCCACTACAAGGTCTCCTCGAAGCCTTCTCCAGGCTGAAAAGCCCCAACTCTCTCAGCCTGTCCTCATAGGAGAGGTGCTCCATCCCTCTGATCACCTTCCTGACTCTCTGGACTCACTCCCAACAGTTCCATGTCCTTCTTGTGTTGGGGCATCCCAAACTAGATCAGATTGCGCAGAACCCCAACAAGTTTAACCTTTAATGTCTCCAGGGATGGGACCTCAACCACATGTGTGGGCAAGCTGTACTGCTCTCATTCTTCCTGATGTCCAACCTCAGTCTCCCCTGCCCCAGCTTCAAACCATTTCTCCTCATCCCATCACCATAGGCCTTCCCAAACAGTCCTTCCCCAGCCTTTCTGTAGATCCCCTTCAGGTATCGAAATGCAGCAGTTCCACACTGGAAAGTCTTAATGGATGGGTGCAGTCTGAAAGCAAACTCTGCCCTTCAAAGTGTATCTGTCTCTGTAGGCTTCCATCCAGCTGAGCATCTGCTGAGGGAGAGAAGTTGAAATGTCCAAAGAAACTCATCTCTGCCACAGTGACTAATTACCTTAAATTTCTTTTCTCTGAAGGGTGTTGTGGCAATGCAGTGGGGGGGTAATGCAGAGTCCTGGGGTGGGAAGGCTCAACACTGATGGGCTAAATTAGTGGGTCAAAACCAATGGGATGAGGTTAAGTAAGTCCAAGAACCGGCTCCTTCACTTGGGTCACAACAATCCTGTGAAGGCTTCAGGCTTTCCAGGTGACTGGAAGGTGCCCAGTGGAGAAGCACTTGAGGGTGTGGGGCTACAGCTGGCTGAACATGAGCCAGTGTGTGCCCAGGTGGCCAAGAAGGCCAACAGCATCCTGGCCTGGATCAGCAGTAGTGTGACCAGCAGGAACAGAAGGTGAAGAGATTTCCTGCTATCTCCAGGACCTGCTGCCTGTAGATGTTGGTCAGTACTGATCAATATCTGAAGGACAAATGTTGAGAGGGTGAGGCCAAACTCATTTCAGTGGTGCCCAGCAACAGTACAAGGGGCAATGGATACAAACTGGAACCCAGGAGGAGAAACTTTGGTGTGAGGGTGCTGGAGCCCTGGAACAGGCTGCCCAGAGAAGTTGTGGAGTCTGCTTCTGTGGAGAATTCCACCCGCACCTGGGCATCATGATCCTAGGCAAGCAGCTGTGGGTGCCCCTGCTTTAGCAGGGATGTTGGACTGGATGATCTCCAGAGGGCTCTACTATTGTGCGACCTCACGGAGCCGTTCTGCTGTAGCCTTTATCAGAGGGGAAATTAACACACTGAAGCTTCCTGGTGGGCTGAAATGCATCTTTCTGTCCCAGTTTGAAGTTAAACAAGATAGGAACTGACAGTTGGCTTTTGCAGACAGGAACATTGCAGCCATCTTTAGCTAGCGACAGAGGAAACAGACACAACCATTTTGCTGAGAATCAGACCTCTGCTTTGTACCCTTTGCTCAGCTCTCAAATCAAAAGCTCATTTGCTGAAGACCATTTGCTTTTGCTGCAGCCACCCCGAGGAGGCTGAGCTCAGGAAGCAGCAGAGGCTTGGCTTAATTTTATTCAATTAAAAAAACCCAAACCACAAAAAAACAAAGCCCAGCCCCTCTGTGAGTGCTCTTCATGCTGCACTTCCTCAGCTGAGGACTTCAAGCCTTTCACACAGCCAGGTCCCAAGGGGCCGCAGCCGTCCTGGGGTGGTGGATTGAATGACTTCAGTCTCCTTTTTTCGGTCTGCTCTGTGACTGTAGCTTTCATTTATTGCCTTCTCTGTAAACCACAGCTATGTTTGTTATTTGCAGAAAGGCCTTTATTTGGGTCCTGAAGTCATTCTTGCTCTTGGCCTTGCTGTTTGTTGCAGTGGAATCCTTTCGTGAGGCTAGTGGAGAGAGCTGGGTTGAAAGAGTGTTTACAGGACATGTGATGGGCAGCTGTGGTGCAAGCCCAAGGAAAGAGAAGAGTGAAGATTTTACACCCTCACTGAGACTGCTTAGGGCAGCATTCAGGGAATGAGAAAATGGTTTGAGTTGGAAGAGACCCTAAAGATCATTTAGTTCCAAGCCCCTCTGCCATGGGCAGGGACACCTCCCACTAGATCAGGTTGCACAAAGCCTCATCCAGACTGGTCTTAAACACTTCCAGGGATGAGGGATCCACAAGTTCTTTAGGCAACCTGTTCCAGTGCCTCATCATCCTCATAGCAGAGGATCCTCTTCCTAATGTCCAGTCTAAACCTACCCTGCTGTAGGCATCCTGGCCTGCATCAGCAATAGTGTGGCCTGCAGGACTGGGGATGTGACTCAGCACTGGTGAGGTCACACTTCAAATACTGGGTTCAGTTTTGAGCCACTCACTACAAGGGGGACATTGAGAGGCTGGAGCATGTCTAGAGGAGGGCAACCAGGTTGGTGAAGGGCCTTGAACACCAAGTCTTGTGAGGAACAAGCTGAGGCAACTGAGGTTGTTTAGTCTTCAGAAGAGGAGGCTGAGGGGAGGCCTCACTGCCCTCTACAAGTGCCTGAGAAGAGGTTGGAGCCCAGTGGGGGTTGGTGTCTTCAAACATGCAGCAAGTGATAGGACAAGAGGAAATGGCTTCAAGTTGTGTCAGGGGAAGTTTAACATTGGAGATTAGGAGAAATTTCTTCCCAGAAAGGGTTCTCAGGCACTAGAACAGGCTGCCCAGAGAGATACTGGAGTCCACATCCCTGGAGGCATTTAAAAGACACATGGATGTGGTGCTGAGGGACAGGGTTTAGTGGCAATGGCTTAACAGCAGTGGTGGGGTTGTGAGCTCTAGGTGAGC
Organism: Tricholaema leucomelas; assembly: GCA_013400475.1. Lineage (NCBI taxonomy): Eukaryota > Metazoa > Chordata > Aves > Piciformes > Lybiidae > Tricholaema lacrymosa > Tricholaema leucomelas. The sequence continues at coordinate 148,559 of WAAF01002409.1, forward strand.
AGTTGGACTTGATGATCTCAAATCTCTCTTCAAGCCCTGACAGTTGTATGATTCTGTGGTTCTGTTCTAAGATGATGGCCACCATGAGTAGGTATCTCAAGTGAGCAAATAGCCTGCTCATTTGTCACTTAAAAGTGGACACTGACATCTTCCTGGAGAAGAGGAGGCCCAGGGATGACCTCATTGTTGTCTACAACTATCTGAAAGGAGGCTGTAGCCAGCTGGGGTTGGTCTCCTCTGCCAGGCAAACAGCAAAAGAAGAACAAGGGGACACAGACTCAAGCTGTGCCAGGGGGAGGTCTAGGCTGGATGTGAGGAGGAAGTTGTTGGCAGAGAGAGTGATTGGCATTGGAATGGGCTGCCCAGGGAGGTGGTGGAGTCACCATCCCTGGAGGTGTTGAAGCAAAGCCTGGATGAGGCACTTAGTGCCATGGTCTGGTTGATTGGCTAGGGCTGGGTGCTAGGTTGGACTGGATGAGCTTGGAGGTCACAGTATCACAGTATCATCAGGGTTGGAAGAGACCTCACAGATCATCAAGTCCAACCTTTTCTCTTCCAACCTGCTTGATTTTATGATTGTATGATTCCTGCACATTTTATCCTTTCTCTGTTCTACTTAACTGAATCTGATAGATTCAGTTTTCATTTTCAGAGGAGGGAGAAACTTGTGGTCCAAGCCTAGTGGTTGGTGGTCAAATACTTCCAACAGATTTAGCAAGTGGACGTTCCTGCTGGTTTTCTGCTGGTAAATGGTCAATCTCACAGCAAAGCAGAAGGCTGCATGGTACCTGAGTTGTCTCTTTATGAAGTGTGTGTGAAAGGCCATTCAGTGCCCAGAGAAGATGCAGTGGCTTAACCAAAAAGCTTTGCTCTCTTCTGCACAGAGTGGAAGCCTAACACCAGAGAAGCCTCTTCTGCCTAACACCATGGTGGTGGCAGTTGGACTCGATCTTAGAGGTCTTTTCCAACCAAAGCAATTCTGTGATTCTATGAGGGGTTGTGGCACTTTGCCACCATCCTTGCTGGTGACAGCAAGAAAGTTTCTCTGCCTGCTGCTGCTGTTTGAAGTTGAGAATAAAAGGCAGTATCTTAAAAAAAGAAAGTTCTGAAGGTAGTGCTTGCAGGTAGCTCTTTTTGTTGTCACTGGTGATATTCTATCTCTCCAAGCTGTCTGTGCTCCTGATGCCCTTCTCCTCCTCTGAAATCTAAAGCCTTTTGTGCAGCATTTAGCAACAGTGCAGTGTGGGCTTCCAGTCGTTCTCAGAGCAGCATCCAGTGCTTTGGGCTGGAAGGGATCTATATCAGTCATCTAGTCCAAAGGAGTCTTTGAAAAATGATCAGGTTTTGCATCAGTCAAGAGATTCATGCAGCACTGTGGTGTCATTGCTGGAAACATTCCTGGGCACCTCAGAGATAATGGGAAGAGCAAAGCTGAGCAGCAGAGGGATGGATCTGAAATCAGTAATCAGAGTCATGACATGAGTTGAGTTGGAGGGACCATAAAGATCATCGAGTTCCAGCCTCCCTGCAGCGTGCAGGGACATCTTTCACTAGATCAGGCTGCTCGGAGCCCTGTCCAGCCTGGCATTTGTTTGGATGCTAGAGAAAATTGTATGGGCAGAGGTGGTGGCAGAGCCCTGCACCTGCAGCAGGAAGGCTTCTGAGTTGGGATCGCAGGGGAGGTGCAATTATGCAGCTCTCAAAATGCCTGCAGGTTCCCTTGCCAGGGTGAGACTGGATTTCTGGGCTTTGTGGAGCAGCTGTGGGGGGAGTTACAGAATCATAGAATGGGCTAGGCTGGAAGGTACCTCCAAAGCTCATCCAGTCCAACCCCCTCTGCAGTCAGCAGGGACATCCTCAACTAGATCAGGTTGCCCAGAGCCCTGTCAAACCTCACCTTGAATATCTCCAGAGATGAGGCCTCACCTACCTCCCTGGGCAACCTGTTGCAGTGTTCCAGCACCCTCATGGTGCGCAATTTTATTCCTAACATCCAATCTAAATCTCCTCCTCTGTATTTTGAAGCCATTGTCCCTCACCTTATCACTACAAGCCTTTGTAAACAGTCTCTCTCCATCCTTCTTGTAGGCCCCCTTTGAGTTATTAGAAAGGTTATTAGCAGCTGGAAAATCCTCACAAATTGGGTAAAAAAAAAAACAAACCAAACCCCTCACTCAGTGCTTAAAATAGTTGTGCAGGCAGCACTGGGAGGAGCTTTGATACCCAGTGATGAAGAGTTGTTTCCTGAGGCTGGCAGGATGGATCCTGCAGGCCAGAGTAGCACAGGGGTCGCTGCCTTTGCTCTTGCTCACTGCATTCCCTTGTCGCCAGCCTGTGTTTGTTACTTCACTGGAATTAGAGCTGCCTGATCGGTGCAATGGACACACGGGAGGGGGAAGGAAATGCCTCTGGCTTTCTCTGCAGGATGCTCTGAAGAGCTTCAGCTCAGAGGCTGTCTGAAAGGGCTCTGTAAGAGCTCTCTCACTCGGAGTACTGTGTCTAGTTCTGGGCATCCCAGCTCAAGAAGGAAAGGGAATTACTGGAGAGAATCAAATGCCAAGGGGACTGGAACATCTTTCAGTGATGAAAGGCTGTGAGAGCTGGGGCTAGTTAGCCTGGGGAAGAGGAGGCTGAGGGGGGATCTTGTTGGTATTTCCAAATATCTAAAGGGTGGGTAACAGGAAGATGGAGCCAGACTCTTCTCAGTGGTCCCCAGTAACAGGACAAGAGGCAATGGGCACAAACTTGAACATAGGAAGTTCCACCTAAAGAGGGGAAGGAACTTCTTAACTATGAAGGTGGCAGAGCACTGGAACAGGCTGCCCAGATTGGTGCCAGTGGAGTCTCTGTCTCTGGAGCCTTTCAAGGCCTGCCTGGATGTGTTCCTGAGTGACCTGCCCTAGGTGATCCTGCACTGGCAGGGGGATTGGACTCGGTGATCTCCAAAAGTCCCTTCCAACCTCTACTGTTCATTGATTCTGTAGTCTTAGCAGAGAGGGGAGAAGTGAAGTGCTCCAGAGGAAGCTGCTGCGGGTCCCGTTGGGTGCTCTGGGGGTGCGGCAGAGGAGGCTTGCAACCCGGCCAGTTTGGTTTGGAACGTGACACACCATGGCAAAGGGCCTGCTGCCTTCTCCTTGTTTTCACCTATTTTGTGTTAATGTTGAGCTTGTAGGTTCGTGGTGGTTTCTGGGCGCTCCCAAGCCCTTGCTGCCCGGGGGGAGTTGAAGGTAGCTGGGTTTTGTTTGCACTGCTGCCTCCAGAGCCCTGTTTCCCTTCACACAGTCACAATCAGACAGGAAATGGGTTTGTTGTGCATGGAGCCAGCCTGGTTTTCTCGACAGCAAAAGCTCCCTCCTGACTTTCTCCCTGGGAAGGCCTCCAGCTCTGCTCACCCCCACGCTTCTCCACGCACTTCCCCCGGAGCAGTGTCAAGCCAAAGCTTTCCATCGCCTGGCCTCACCTGGCTCTGCTCCGTGCTCTGGGTCATTTTGCTACCTTAGAGCCCCCTAAAAAAGTCAGGCTGTCCCCTGCTTCTTTCCATATCACTGTACAAAACGTGGCTGTGGCACACCCACTGCCTTCCTCTGAGGCTTTACCCAGCGCTGGACTCTGGGTGCCCTGCACAAAGAGTACAGTGCTGGGCAGTGGCAGCGGCAGGGTTCCTGACTGGCATGACCAGACTCTCAATGTGACATTCCCAACTGTCAGGCACTCCCCGACAATAGCTGCTCTTGTTCATACAGCAGCAGAAATAATCAAGGGGGGCTTTTCTGTTGTTTGGGGAGGGGTCCTCTTTTCTTTCTTTTTTCCCCCTCCTTTTTCTGTTTTACCTTTTTTCCTCTCTCTCCCTTCTCTATCTTCTCTCTCTCCTCTCTCTTCTCTCTTTTCTCTCTCCTCTTTCTCTCTCCTCTCTCTTTTCTCTTCTCTCTCTTTTCTCTCTTCTCTTCTCTCTTTCTCTCTTCTCTCTTTTCTCTCCTTTCTCTCGTCTCTCTCCTCTCTCTTCTCTCTTCTCTCTTTTCTCCCTCCTCTCTCTTTTCTCTCCTTTCTCTCTTCTCTCTCCTTTCTCTCTCCTCTCTCTTTTCTCTCTTCTCTCTTCTCTCTCTCCTCTCTCTCCTCTCTCCTCTCTTTTCTCTCCTTTCTCTCTTCTCTCTCTCCTCTCTTCTCTCTCTCCTCTTTCTCCTCTCTCTTTTCTCTCTTCTCTCTTCTCTCTCTCCTCTCTCCTCTTTTCTCTCCTTTCTCTCTTCTCTCTCCTTTCTCTCTCCTCTCTCTTTTCTCTCTTCTCTCTTCTCTCTTTTCTCTCTCCTTTCTCTTTTCTCTCTTCTCTCTCTGTTCTCTCTTCTCTCTCTTTTCTCTGCTCTCTCCTTTCTTTTCTCTCTCTTCTCTCTCCTCTCTCTTTTCTCCCTTTTCTCTCTTTTCTCTCCTTTCTCTCTCTTCTCTCTCCTTTCTCTTCTCTCTCCTCTCTCTCCTTTCTCTTCTCTCTTCTTTTTTTTTCACTTTTTTCTCTTTTTCTCTCTCATTTTTCTTTTTTTTTCCCCTCTCATTTCACTTTTTCCCCTCTTCTTCCCTCTCTTTCTTCTTTTTTTCTCTTTATTTTTTCTTTTGCAAGAATAACAACATCTCCTCAGGCAGCCTGGGGATGCGACAGACTCCTTGCATGAGCAGCACTGGAGAGGAAGTGTAGCATGGTGGGGAGTTTTAGGATAGGGCTGAGATGGGAAAGGAGGACAGGCTCATAGAGTGGTTCAGGTAGTTAGGTGAGGCCTCAGGAAGTCTCCAGTCCAACCTCCTGCACAAAGCTGTGAGGCTGGGCCAAGCTGCTTAGGGCTTTATCCAGTTGAGTCTTGAAAACCTCCAGGGATGGAGATTGCACAACCTCTCTGGACAACCTGCTTGACTGCCCTCACGTTGGGAAAGCTTCTCCCTGCAGGCTGAACATCTCTTGTTTCATCTTCTGCCCACTGTCTCATGCCCTCCTGATCTATGGTCCTAGGAGCAGCTTTACTGGCTCTTCTACCTGTCCTCCTTGGAGATTAGGTCAACACCTGGACTTGATTTTGAAGGTTTCCAGCCCCCTTCTCAGCTGGTGGTTAGAACAGAATAGAATAGAATCAGCTAGGTTGGAAAAGACCTTCAAGATCATCCAGTCCAACCTATCAGTGCTGGCAGCTGAGCATGCCCAGAGAGCAAACAGGAAAACTACAGATGTATTTCTGCAGCTACCACATCCCACAAGCTTTCCCTTGCCTTTCTGTGTGCCCCTGAGTCTGTCCTACCTGCACTGTGTTCATAGATCAAAAGCAAAGATGGGGAAGCTCTTCTGCCTTCATTTAGTCTTTGGCTTCCTTCACTACACTAGAATTAAAATGAAAAATAAAAAAAATTGTTGAAACTCCCAAAAATTTGGGTTAGCAACTCAGTGAAATGTGGTCCCAGGCCACGTGGCTGGTGACTCCCTTGTTAAAAACAAGGAACTGAAGGTAGTGAGACCCTGGCCCAGAGGGGTTGCTAAGTAGAGGCCTATAGGAAGGATGGGGACAGACTTTTATAGCAGGATGTTAGTTGGGGTTGTTGAGCATGGGGAAAAGAAGGCTCTAGGGAGACCTTCTGATGGTTTTTCAGTGCACCAGAAACCTGAGAACAGACTTTATCAGGACCTGTTGTGACAGGACAGGAGTGATGGTTTGAAACTAAAAGAGGGAGATGTAGACTTAGACAGGAGGAAGAGATTCTGTACAGTGAGAGTGGTGAGACCCTGGCCCAGGTTGCCCAGAGAGGTAGCAGATGCCCTGTGGCTGGAACCATTCCAGGTTAGGTTGTTTGAGGTTGTGAGCAGCCTGCTCTAGCTGCAGATGTCCCTGCTGATTGCAAGGAAGTTGGACCAGAGGTCCCTTCCAACTCAACCCAGGCTGTGATTCTCTGATTCTTTCAGTAGAAGATGCACATTTCTAAGACTGTTTTTCTCCCAGTATCAACATTTGTCACTGTCAGGAGATGACACCAGCAGTATTTCATCAGCTAGATGACCTTTCAGTGCTGTCACCTGAACATGGGGCAAGGCAATTGCAAGATTTCATCCCATTCTCTTCAATGTGATGTTTCTGTTCTCTCTTGTGATCCTTGCCAAAAAAAATCAAGAATGTAAGCTCTAGAGCAGCTTCTTTGTTGGTGATTTCTCCAGGACTATGGAAACAAAGCACTGAAATAAATTATTTCGTGCTGTAAACACGCAGAGGAAGGAGCTTTTGTGACATCTTAAGGCTGCAGCTGACCTCAAACTCATCTTTGTGAAAAAAAAGTCATTTAAATCTGCGTCTTTGAAAACAAAAAATACACAAACTGCTCTAAAGCTAAGCTTAAAGTGAGGAAAGAAATGCTGCAGTATTTGTGGCCATGGGCAGACTCTGCTCAGCACGTGATGTGGCTATGAATGAGGCCTGGCAGTGTTGTCTCCAGGCTGGATTAGGCACAGTTGCTACTGGTTACTGCACAGCCCAGCTCAGCGAGGCTCCGCTGGGGGCCTGTGCCCTCTGAAAGCACTGCTGGGGCTGGGGAGCCCAATGGGGAGATGGCATCCTGCTTCAGCAGGAGATCATGGGCTTGTGGAATTGTGGCATGGTTTGGGAAGGAAGGGACCTTTAAAGCTCATCTAGTTCAGCCCTGCTGCAGTCAGCAGGGACACCTGCAGCTAGAGCGGCAACCTGACCTGGAATGGATCCAGGGATGGGGATTCTGCCACAGAATCACAGAATGTCAGAGGCTGGAAGGGACCTCGAGAGCTCATCCAGTCCAACCCCCCTGCCACAGCAGGACCACCTATAGCAAACCACAGTGGATCCCATCCAGGCAGGTCTCTCTCTCTTCCAGAGAGGGAGACTCCACGACCCTCCTGGGCAGCCTGTTCCAGGGTTCTGTCATTCTCACATTGAAAAAATTCCTCCTCATGTTTCCATGGAACTTCCTATGCCTCAGCTTCCACCCATTGCCCCTTGTCCTGTCGTTGGGCATCACCCAGCAGAGCCTGGCTCCAGCCTCCTGGCACTCACCTTTAGATACTTATAAGCATGAGTGAGACCATCTCTTAGTCTCCTCTGCAAGCTGGAGAGCTCCAGCTCCCTCAGCTTTTCTTCATAAGGAAAATGTTTCACTCCCTTAATCATCCTTCTGGCTCTGTGCTGGACTCTCTCAAGCACTTCTCTCTCCTTCTTGAACTGAGGGGCCCAGAATTGGACACATAAAACACACCTCTCTGGGAAACCTGAGCCAGGGTCTCACCACCCTCAGGGTAAAACCTTTCTCCTATCTAGTCTAATCTCCCCTTCTCAGTTTCAAACCATCATCCCTTGTCCTGTCACAACAGGCCCCGATAAAAAGTTTATCTGCAGCGTTCTGGTGTACTGGAAGGCTGTCGTAAGGTCTCCCTGGAGCCTTCTCTTCTCCAGGCTCAACAACCCCAACTCTCTCAGCCTAGCCTCACAGCAGAGCCCTTCCTGTCCTCCCAGCATTGTTGTGGCCTCCTCTGGCCCCTCTCCAACTGATCCATGTTTCTGTTGTGCTGAGGACTCCAGAGCTGGCCCCAGCACTGCAGGTGAGGTCTCAGCAGAGCAGAGCACAGGGGCAGAATCTCTTCCCTGCCTCTGCTGCCCACACTGCTGGGGACCAGCCCAGGACACGGCTGTGAGTGCTTGATGCCAGCTCATGTCCAGCTTGTCACCCAACAGCATCCTCAAGTCCTGCTCCACAGGGCTGCTCTCCAGCCCTTGATCCCCACCCTGTGTTCATACCAGTTTGTTCCAACCACATCTTCCCTGCCCACCCATCCCTTCATGTCACTTGCTGGCTTTTTAAATGCTTAAATATCTTTTGACCTCTAACAACATCCAGGAGAGGCTTTTGCCTCTGATGTTTGCTCTGGGTTGAAACACTCTTTACTTTTTAATGTTGATAACTCCTCCTTACAGGACTGAGGCCCCATGGAGTCTGGTTTTCAGCAAAGCTGCAGTTTGTGTTTTAGCTCCACTGCTCACCCAGGCAGTTTGTCACCCCCAGAGCAAGTGAGGATGGATTTTGTTTGGAGATGTAAACCAGCAGCAGCTCTTGGTTGTAGTGTGCTGCTTTCTGCTGTCAGGAGGGCAGCCACTGCCTTGTTCTCAGCCCATTCCCACCCTTTTCTTCCTGTGAGTCCATTGAGCTGGCTCCTGTCAATCAGCAATGCTTTGGGAACAAGCACAAGGGACAGAGCTGCAGAATTGTCCTTGTGTCAGCGCTGGAGCGGTGGCTGCACTGCTCTGTTAGTGACAGGCAGACCTGTCAGCAGCTGCTTTGACACCAGCATTTCTCCTGTCCCTGGGGGAGCAGAAAATGTATCCAGAGGAAAGCACCAGCCTCAGGGAGGACAGAGAGAGGGAAGGGCAGGGTGCCTTCAAGTGCCCCCTGTCATAGACTCACAGAATGGTTTGGCTTGAAAGGGACCTTTAAAGGTTACCCTCCCCACAGTCACCAGCAACATCTGCAACTAGAGCTCTGGAGCCCCCAGCACAAGAAGGACATGGAGCTGGTTGTCCAGAGGAGGCCACAAAGGTGGTCAGAAGGCTGAAGAACCTCTCCTACAAGGACAGACTGAGGGACTTAGGTCTTTCCAGACTGGAGAAGGGAAGGCTCTGGGGAGACCTTAGAGCAACTTTCCAGTACCTGAAGTGGGCTACAGGAGAGCTGGGGAGGGACTTTTGACAAGAGCTTGTAGTGACAGGATGAGAAGCGATGGTGATAAAGTAGAGCAGGGTAGATTAGATTGGACACTAGGAATAAATTCTTTAGACTGAGGGGGTTGAGGCAGTGCAACAGGTTCCCAACAGAGCTTGTGGATGCCTCCTCCACAGATGTGCTCCAGAGCAGGCTGGATGAGACTTTGAGCAGCCTGATCTAGTGGGAGATGTCCCTGCCCAGGACAGGGGTGTTGGAGCAGATGATGTTTAATGTCCCTTCCAACTCAAGCCATTCTCTGATTCCATGATACTTGCTCACATTTCATTGCCATCGAGTGCCATGTGTGATCAAAACCACCCAGGACCTTGCATCAATAGGTGCCACCACTGGATAGGTGTCAAGGCAGTGTTGTCAGCAGAGACCAGGCTTGTCTTCTCCATTGCCAGTGAATTTCTCAGCCCTTCCAGAGCAATGGTTCCAGTTTAGACCTACACACCTGGAATTATCCCTCAAGCTACGTTGTGCAACTGGGCTTGTGATTCCACAGGGGTTCTGTGCAAGCAGGAGAGGATTTTGGGTGTTGTGTTGGAAAATCAAAGCCCTCTTTGGGGGAACTTGTGGTCTGACTATCCAGTTGGACAAGCTCAGCTTTCCCTGCAATTTAAATAGACTCTACCAGAATGTTAATTATACCAGTCTCCATCAGTACACTTTTAACTCTTTAGGAGAGGCTTTCCATGACTGTCTTATTTAAGTGGTACCACAGAACCATAGATCTGTTGAGGCTGGAAGAGACCTTTGAGGTCATCAAGTCCAACTGCTTGCCTAGAGCTCACAATCCCACAGCCTTGGAGGAAAAGAACAGTTCTGCAGGTGTGTGCTTCAACTTCTAAACCTGTAGAAGGTGGCTGCAGAATGTCATTTGGGGCAATCCAGAATATTTCTGCCCAGGGCAAGAAGATCCTTTTCTCCCTACTTGCTTTCTCAGAGCTTCCCCATCCTGAGCTCCCTCTGAGCACAGATTTCCCCCTCATGTAGCCCAGAAGTTCCTCTGCATCTTTGAGGCATCTGTAACGTCTTGGCACATGTATGGTTTTGTCTTGTTCTCAAGAACCCCCAGTGTCTGGGGGTACTTCTGTAGAGTCAGAGAATCACAGAACCATTTCAGCTGCAAAACCCCTCTAAGATCCAGTCCAGCCACTCTCTAGCCCTACCAGGGCTGGTGCTAAACCATGTCCCTCAGCATCACAGCTCTGCCTCTTCGAAACACCTCCAGGGATGGAGATTCAACTGCCTCCTTGGGCAGACCATTCCAGTGTTTGGGAACCCTTCTACTGAAAAAGATTCTTCTGATGTCCAAGCTAAATCTCCTGTATTGCAACTTGAGGCCATTTCCTCTTCTCCTGTTACTTATTACTTGGGAGAAGAGACCAACCCCCACCTGGCTCCAGCCTCTTCAGAGAGCTGCTATATCCCAAGACAAACACCAAAACCTCTTCCAGAAAGCTAACTGGAGCCTGGGTCTTTGACTCTTTGGGGAACTTTGGGTAGTGTGGACCAGGAATCATAGCCTGGTTGGAAGAAATCTTTAAGATCATGAAGGAGGTGGATCCTCCAAGGCTGCATCTCCAGAAATTTGCTCTGTCACCCCTTTACAATTTGATGAGCCCTGCACGAGTTGCTGGATGCATTCAAACAGGCTGCACATAAAGACTTGTGGCATAATTCTCCAGGTCCTTGAGTATGTTGAGTCCCTATGGACTCTGTGGTGTTTGGAGGTGGGGGTCTGTTGAGTCCCCATGGACTCTGTGGTGTTTGGAGGCAGGGGTCAAAGCTCTGAATGGCACCCAGAGAACTGACATTATTCTTTGGGGCAAAGGGCTGAGCAATGCAAAAGGAACACAATCCTGGTGTAGCAGTGTGAGGAGGGTCAGTCCCTTGCCTTCTTGGGCTTCCTGCTGAGGCAGCCTCTGTCAGATGTGGGAGGTATTGTCTCAAGCCATTCATGGGTAAGTACAAGCCTCAAAAGCCTGCTGAGGGTACCACGTTCTGTGTGGATTTAGTTGCAAACTTTGACAGTAAGGATCAGAGCTTCATAGTCGAACTGGAGGTGAAACTCTTCCTTGAAGCACTGAAGTGGGGCAGTGCTGGTGCCAGAAGTCCAAAGCCCTTCTCCTTTGGTCTCTGCTGCTATAGACCAATTTCTTTTCCGTACATTCACCTTTTGCTTTTGCTAGAAGCCATCTTCTGCAGTGGTCTGCTGAAGGTTGGGTTGATGTTGAACTGGAGCAGGACCAGGCTGAGGTATCACAGAGGGGTGTGATGGAGTGTCCTGAGCAGTGCTAAGGAAAGATCTTGTGATGCAGGCAGTGGGTGTTTGAAAGGGGCCAGGGCTGGGGTTAACCCTAAGTTGCTGGAGAATCCAAGGGTTAATGGCAGCCAGAAAGAGCTGTTGGTTTGTGAGCAGCACAGAATCATGGCATGGGTTGGGTTGGAAGGGACCCTTCAAGTTCATCTAGTCCAAACCCTCTGTAGTCAGTAGGGACATCTTCATCTAGTTCAGGTTGCTGACAGCCCCAGACAGCCTGACCTGGATTTTTTTTAGGGATGGGGCTTCTGCATGACTTGCTGCAGCTCTGAACTTGCAAGCCAGGGGAGAAGAGCACAATCTCCTGGGGACAGCAAGGCTGTTTCTCTCCAAAGCTCAGGAATCCATCTGTGTGGAGCTATGAAGAACATCCTCTCACTGTCTGATGCTACAACAAGGTTCACAGATCTGTCTGGAGCTTGGTTCTTGGCTTCCTTTCCTGTGACTACTTGGTGTCTCTGCCCTGGTGCCACTGTGGCGAGTGGGGGAGATGGTGGCAGCGTGGCAAGTGGGTGGGTTGTGGATTAGAGGTAGCTCAGCTAGGGAGCCACAGGCTGGTTTGGGTTGGAAGGGGCTTTCAAAGGTCACTCAGTTCAACTTAACCTGCAGTCAGCGATGATGTCCGCAACTAGAGCAGGTTGCTGAGAGCCCCAGACAACCTGACCTGGAATGGTTCCAGGGATGGAGCTTAATATCCCACACCTCTGTGGGCAGGCAGAAGTTCCTGAGTTCAAGGTCTGGCAAGCCAACAGCACAATGAGGCTCTGGGATTTTTTTCTCCAAGCCTTTGGGGAAGTACAAATAGCAGCTTGGTGCATTCCTTCAGTCCCAAGGTACAGGACATGGCCAGGCCTTCTGCAGACAAGCTGTATGTCCTGACAGCCCTGCTCAGTGAGTGCTGCAGATGAGCACAGCTTCCTGAACACGGAGCCAGCCACAGGCCAGCAGCAGAGATTGTCCTCGAAGCAGCATGTGAGGTTCTGCCACCCCCATCTGCCCTGTGGCAGCTTGTGTCCCCATTGTGCTGCTAGAATCTCATGTCTCCATGTCACTTCCCAGCTGCTCCCAGCAAAGCCAAGCTGTGCAGGGCATGGCCAAGTCACAAGGATGGGTTTCTTCCCCTCAGTCAATGTTTATTCATTGAGGAAGTCGACAGAGGAAGAACAAACAGGTTGCAAATATTTGGCTGGATTAGAAAAGAGACCTCAGTGACAGAAGAAACTGGAGTGAGTCTTCTCAGTGGTGTCCAGTCACAGCAGAAGGGGCAGTAGAGACAAACTGGAACACAGGGGAGTCCATGTAAACATAAGGAAAATGTTCTACTCTTGGAGGATGGCAGAGCCATGGAGCAGGCTGCCCAGAGAGGTTGTGGAGTCTCCTCTTCTGGAGAGATTCCAAATCTGCCTGTGTATCACAGTATCACAGTACCACAGTACCACAGTATCAGCAAGGTTGGAAGAGGCCTCACTGATCACCAAGTCCAAGCCATTACCACAGAGCTCAAGGCTAGACCATGGCACCAAGTGCCACGTCCAATCCTGCCTTGAACAGCTCCAGGGACGGTGACTCCACCACCTCCCTGGGCAGCCCATTCCAGTGCCCAATGACTCTCTCAGTGAAGAACTTTCTCCTCATCTCAAGCCTGAATTTCCCCTGGCGTAGCTTGAGGCTGT
>WAAF01002409.1:161747-190702 GCA_013400475.1 Tricholaema leucomelas
ACAGGCCTCCCCACATCCACCAAGCGGCTCACCTGATCATAGAAGGAGATCAGGTTGGAGAGGCAGGATCTGCCCTTCCTAAACCCATGCTGGCTGGACCTGAGCTCTTTGCCATCCCTCAGGTGAGCTCTTATCACCCCCAAGATCACCTGCTCCATCAGTTTCCCTGGCACTGAGGTCAGGCTGACAGGTCTGTAGTTCCCAGGTTCCTCCATCCGACCCTTCTTGTGGATGGGGACCACCTTGGCCACTTTCCAGTCTCCTGGGACCTCTCCGGTGAGCCAGGACTGGTGGAAAATGATGGAGAGCGACTTGGCCAGCTCAGCTGCCAGCTCTCTCAGCACCCTGGGATGGATCCCATCCATTCCCATGGACTTGTGGGTGTCTAAGTGGCTCAGCAGGTCCTGAACCAATTCCTCATGGATTTCCAGGGGAACACACCGCTCCCCGACCCCATCCCCCAGTTCAAGAGGCCACTTGTCCTGAACTCCTCCCTCCTCACTGTTGAAAATTGAGGCAAAGAAGGTATTCAGGACCTCAGCCTTTTCCTTATCTTCAGTTACAGTGTTCCCCTCCTGGGCTCTTCTTGCCCTGCTTTTGAGCATTGATACATTTATAAAAATGCTTTTTATTATCTCTGACAGAGGTGGCAGCCTAAGTTCTAACTGGGCCTTTGCCTCTGCAATTTTCCTCCTACATAATCTGGCTACATCCTTGAACCTGTCAGGAGAAGCCTTCCCCTCCTTCCAAAGGTGATACACCCTCTTTTTTCCCCCTAATTCCTTCAGGAGCTGTTTGCTCATCCAGGCTGGTTGCCTTCCCCGCCGGCTCATCTTTCGGCACATGGGGACTGCCAGTTCCTGTGCCTTCAAGAGCTCCTGTTTAGAGTAGGTCCAACCATCCTGGACCCCTTTGTCCTTAAGGACTGCTGCCCAGGGGACTTTGCAAAGAAGTTTCTTGAACAAATTGAAGTTTGCCCTCCGGAAGTCCAAGGTGAGGGTTCTGTTATTGTTCCTCCCTATCTCCCTGCATATTGAAAACTCCACTGTCTCTACTATCTCAGTGTGGCTTACTGCAGGCAATCCTGCTCCAGCAGGGGGGTTGGACTCAATCTCCAGAGGTCCCTTCCAACCCCCACCATTCTGGGATTCTGTGACTGGGCAGCACATTGCCCTGAACACAGCAGCTGTGGTGTCCCAGGCCTGCAGCTGTGCCTTCCCAAGGTGTGTTCAGGTAGAGCCACAGCTTGTTTTCCATCCCACTTATATCCATATCGGCCCATGTGCCAATATTTGACTATCAAATCATGGCTGATGAATGCCTCTCACACACAGTTGTTCATGCACTCACTTCCCATGGTGTGGCTCTTGAGGTTGGTGGCTACCTCTGCATTCTTGGGCTGCTTTTTTTTAACCCAGCTATGTCACTTCAGTTCTTAGGGGCTGCTCTCCTCAAACAGCTTTGCCTTGTCTCTTTGTGTTTGCAGCCCAGAGCCAGCTCTGTCCTGGGCTGATCCCCAGCAGTGTGGGCAGCAGGGGCAGGGAGGGGATTCTGCCCCTCTGATGAGCTCTGCTGAGACCTCACCTGCAGTGCTGGATTCAGCTCTGGAGTCCTCAGCACAGACAGGGACCTGTTGGAGTGGGACCAGAGGAGACCACAACAATGCTGGGAGGACTGGAAGGGCTCTGCTGTGAGGCCAGGCTGAGAGAGTTTGGGTTGTCGACTCTGGAGAAGAGAAGGCTCCAGGGAGAGCTTATGATGGCCTTTTAGTACACCAGGAAGCTGAGGACAGACTTTTTATCAGGGCCTGTTGTGACAGGACAAGGGATGATGGTTTGAAACTGAAAGAGGAAGATGTAGACTAGACAGAAGGAAGAGATTCTGTGCAATGAGGGTGGTGAGACCCTGGCCCAGGTTGCCCAGAGAGATGGGAGATGCCCCATGACTGGAACCATTCCAGGTCAGATTGTTTGGGGCTGTGAACAACCTGCTCTAGTTGCAGATATCCCTGATGACTGCAGGAGGCTGGACTAGATGACCTTTAAAGGTCCCTTCCAACCCAAGCCAGTCGAGGATTCTATGATTTCGCTTGGAAAAAGACCTTTAAGATCGAGGAGTCCAACCATGGCACTCACTGCCTTGGTAAGAGGCAGAGGAAAGCTTTCCCTACTGGAAGCTGCTGCCCTGATGAGCTGTCAGGGAGCAGACAGATGTTTGCTTTGCTCCCAGTTGCTGGTTTAGCCTTTACTGGGGTGAAAGCAGAACCATCACCAGGCACAGCAGGCAGAGCTGCTGGTGTTTGCTGCTGTCACACCTGCCAGGACAGTCAACAGGCAGGTAGAGCAAATAGGGTGGATTTTTGGAATTCTTTTCTACAGGAGAGGAGATAAGGGCTGGCTGCTGTCCCACCTCCAGGGGAGGAGCTGTGTGCCAGCTCTGACTTGCTGGCATTGCCCTGGTGAGGCCGACCAGCACCCAGTGCCCTTTGCTCGGTGCTGGCAGTGGCTGCCACAGCTTCACCTTGTGCCTGCTTGAGCTCCTGTCAGGAGCAGGTAAAGACACTGGTTATGATGGAAGCATCCACCTGGGCTTGTGCTTCAAGGGGAGATAAAGCAGTAAAAAAGAACCTGATGGAACTTGGGTGTTAAATCGTTTTGCATTCTCTTCTTAACAGCTGGAGCTGCTCAAACTGATGGTGCAGCCAGCTCCCGCCTTGTGTCTTCTGTTTTATACAGTCACAGAATCCTTTTAGAATAGAATCAACCAGATCTCTCCAAGATCATCCAGTCCAACCTATCACCCAGCCCTATCCAGTCAACTAGACCATGGCACTAAGTGCCTCAGCCAGGCTTTTCCTGAACACCCCCAGGGACAGTGACTCCACCACCTCCCTGGGCAGCCCATTCCAATGCCAATCACTCTCTCTGCAACAGCTTCCTCCTAACATCCAGTCTAGACCTCCCCCGGCACAGCTTGAGACTGTGTCCCCTTGTCCTGTTGCTGGTTGTCTGGGAGAAGAGACCAACCCCACCTGGCTACAACCTCCCTTCAGGTAGTTGTAGACAGCAATGAGGTCTGCCCTCAACCTCCTCTTCTCCAGGCTGCACACCCCCAGCTCCCTCAGCCTCTCCTCATAGGGTTTGTGCTCCAGGCCCCTCACCAGCTTCGTTGCCCTTCTCTGGACACCTTCCAGCACCTCAACATCTCTCTTGAATTGAGGAGCCCAGAACTGGACACAGCACTCAAGGTGTGTCCTGACCAGTGTTGAGTACAGGGGAAGAATAACCTCCCTCCTGCTACTGGCCACACTGTTCCTGATCCAGCCCAGGATGCCATTGGCTCTCTTGGCCACCTGGGCACACTGCTGGCTCATCTTCAGCCTACTATCCACCAGTACCCCCAGGTCCCTTTCCTCCTGGCTGCTCTCAGCCACTCTGTCCCCAGCCTGTAGCGTTGCTTGGGGTTGTTGAGGCCAAAGTGCAGAACCCTGCACTTGGCCTTGTTCAATCTCATCCCATTGGCCTCTGCCCACCCATCCAGCCTGTCCAGGTCCCTCTGCAGGGCTATCCTACCTTCCAACAGATCCACACCTGCTCCTAGCTTGGTGTCATCCGCAAACTTAATGATGCTGGACTCAATCCCCTCATCCAGATCATCAATAAAGATATTGAACATTTTAGTTGCAAAAGAGCTTTAAGACCATGGAGTCCAATCATTCTCTAAGCCTACCAAGGCTGATGTTAAGCCATGTCCCTCAGCACCGCATCTCATCCTCTTTGAAACACCTCCAGGGATGGGGATTCAACCACCTGCCTGGGGAAGCCTGTTCCAGTCTCTGAGAACCTTGTCAGTCAAGAGGTTCCTTCCCATATCCAACCTAAACCTCCTGTGCAACAGCTTGAGGCCAGTTTGAAGTGGTTTGGTATGGAGAGTATTTGGACAAAATCTTTTCAGGTAGCTCTAAATTAGTTGCAATCCAAAATTGTTCTGCTGGTAGCAGGCTTCAACTGATTGTCACCAAAGGGTGGAGGGAAGAGCTTTTAAAGCTGCTGCTGCTGTGCCAAAGTATTTGGGCTTTGGAGGACCTGGGGATTACTGGGTGGTAAGGCCATGCCAGGATCCAGCTTGCTTCTTTGAGAGGGAGAGATGAGTTGGCTTTCACTGCTGAAGTACTTGCAGGGGTTCTGCTTAAAGATAGTGGGGGAGAAGCACCTCCCAGCCACTTGTGCTCGAGGGGAACTGCACAATCAAAGAATTATAGAATGGTCTGGGTTGGAAGGGACCTTTAATGGTCATCTAGTCCAGCCCCCTGCAATGAGTAACTTGCTGAGGGTGAGCTTGATCACACTGTTATGTCAGTGATGAAGATGTGACTCATCCACTGAACTGTCCACCCATCAAATCCGTATCTGTCCAGTTTAGGGGGAAGGATGTTGTGGGGACCAGGGCTTTTCCCTTGTCACTCCATCAGAGAAGGCCACTAGGCTGGTCAGGCAGGATTTGACCTTGATGTAGCCGTGCTGGCTGTCTCAAATCACCTCCCTGCCCTTCACCTGCCTTAGCAGATCTTCTAGGCATATCAATTCATGATCTTCCCAGCCATGCTGGCTATCTGAAAGCACCTCCCTGCCCTCCACCTGCCTTAGCAGAACTTCTAGCAGGATCTGTTCCATGATCTTCCTAAGCACAGAGGTGAGGCTGACAGGTCAGTAGCTTCCAGAGTTCTCTTCCCTATGCTTTTCCAAAGAAAGGAGAGTAAGTTTGGGAGGGTAGCCTTAGAGCTTAGAGGAGAGACCGACACCTCAGGTGGAGCAGATGCCAGCAGGTCTCCTCACCCCTTCTCCTCCGTGCTTTAGCCTTTTGGGATGCGGCGTAGCAGGATGCTGGCGCATCGCCAGCCTGTTCAGCTGCAGCAGCAGCTCGCTCCTGGTGCTGCCCCAGAGGACTGTGACAGCTTACAAACATGCTCAGCTCCATCACACCGCCCCAATTAGCATAACGACGCTGCCTGATGTATGTGCAAATTGCCCCAATTACGTGTGTCGATAGCTGGGATTACACCAAGCACGGTGGGAACAGGTTCTGCTCTCGACCCACCTGCGGAGGCGTGGAGCCACGTCCACTTCAGTGTGTATGGAAGGGCCAGAGGTAGTTCTCTCTGCCACCAAAACAAGGAGCTTTGGGTTGTTATGCCCCCACAGCTCCAGCAGCATGAAGGGCTGCAGGGGAAGGGATGTGATGGAGCCTGGTGTGGGTTGCAGGCAGCTTTGTCTTCTAGATGGGTTACATGGGCGGTGGATTTGGTGCTGTCTCACCAGTAAGGTCCTGCTTACTTTTTTTTTAGTTATTTTAGTAAGAGATAGGGGAATCCTACCCCCATAGGCCATTTTCACCAGCCCCAGATCTTGAACACTTCTGTGTTTTAACGTCCGATACCATGTGTCCAGAGAAGGGCAACGAAGCTGGTGAGGGACCTCTGAGGAGAGGCTGAGGGAGCTGGGGGTGTGCAGCCTGCAGAAGAGGAGGCTCAGGGCAGAGCTCATTGCTGGCTGCAGCTACCTGAAGGGAGGCTGTAGCCAGGTGGGGTTGGGCTCTTCTCCCACGCAATCAGCAACAGAACAAGGGGACACAGCCTCAAGTTGTGCCAGGAGAGATCTAGGCTGGATGTTAGGAGGAAGTTGTTGGCAGAGAGAGTGATTGGCATTGGAATGGGCTGCCCAGGGAGGTGGTGGAGTCGCTGTGCCTGGAGGTGTTCAGGCAAAACCTGGCAGAGGCACTTAGTGCCATGGTCTGGTTGATTGGCCAGGGCTGGTTGCTAGGTTGGACTGGATGATCTTGGAGGTCTCTTCCAACCTGCTGGATTCTCTGATTAATTAAGGAACCTGCTGATGTTGTCTGAAGTTCCACCTAGCACAGCTAGTCCCAGAGCATTTTCTCAGCAGCTGTGGCCATTTGAGCTGGATTTCCAGTGCAGACATAAAAGAAATTCACCACAGAGGAACTCAGAAGTGGAGAGGTGAACTTTCTAGGGATAGGCCATATAATGGCAACAGTGGAATAGTTAATATCATTTCATTGGAGCACCAAGAGCTTTATGTCTGGAAGCACAGCTTGGACCTTTCCCTTGCTGCTTTCGCTGCTTCAGCTGCGCCTGCTGCTATCTTTCCCCACTGCTGTTCTGGCTCTTGCTGCTTTTGCTGCTTTGCCACCGCTTGACCCCTTCCCCATCTTCCTTAGGGTTATTGTATTTCTGTAATAGTTTCTTCTCCTTATAGTGTTATAGTTAAACTATAAGAAATAACATTTCATTTTTCCCTGACTTTCCAAAAAATTCCATGTTGTAGTGAGTTGACTCACAGCAGGGTTCTTCCAAAGGAGACACAGAGGCTCCAGAGGCTGGAACACCTCTCCTACAAGGACAGGATGAGGGATTTGGAGCTGTTCAGCCTGGAGAAGAAAAGACTACAAGGAGACCTTAGAGCAGCCTTCTAGTACCTGAAGGGAGCTACAGGAGAGCTGTGGAGGGACTTTTGACAAGGGTTTGTAGTGACAGGATGAGAGAGAATGGCGTTGAGCTGGAAGAGGGGAGATTGAGCTTGGAGATGGGGGAAAATTCTTAGTGAGAGTGGTGAAATGCTGGATCAGGTTGCCCAGGGCGCTTGTGGATGTCTCATCCTTGGAAGTTCTTAAGAGGCTGGGTGAGGCTTTAAGCAACCAATTCTAGTGGCAGGGAGATTGGAGCTAGATGATCTTTAAGGTCTCTTCCCAAACCATCTGTGATACCTTCGTTTGTGATCTTGTGTTCCTTGCTTTATGAAAGAAGCGATACTGTGCCTGTTCCATTGAGGTCAGGGTGACCCAGCTGTGGAGGGTGAAGCTCCTCCTGAGAGCCCACTGAGCCTTCCTTCCTGTTGGTGTGCTCCATCCACCTGCTCTGGATGCTCTAATCCAAACACAAGCAGCAATCCCAGACAGAATCCTGCTCTCCCTGAGGTGGTGGGTCCTGTTCTGGCTCACGGCAGGCAGCTGGCTGTGGCAGAGCCACAGGATGCCACATTGCCAGAGGATTATCTGGTGAGTGGATTACAGCATGGTCAAGGTCTGGTGGATGTGGGGCACAGCTTAAGAAGAGCAGCTGGGGGAGCTGAGATTGTTCTGCCTGGAGAAGAGGTTGAGAGGAGACCTCATTGTTCTCTGTAACCCCTTGTATAGAGGTTGGAGTGAGGAGGGGACCAGGCTCTTCTCCTTGATGGCAACGGACAGGACTACAGGAAACGATGTCAAGCTGTGCCATGGGAGGTTCAGGCTGGGTGTTAGGAAATATTTCTTCGCTGAAAGGATTCTCAAACATTGGAATGGTCTGCCCAGGGCAGTGGGGGAGTCACTATCCCTGGGGATGTTCAAGTGATGTGTGGACTTGGTGCTTAGGGACGTGGTTTATGCTGCCCCTTCAGTGCTGGGTCAGGGTTTGGACTGGATGAACTTGGAAGTCTCTTCCAACCAGATATGTTATGTGGTACTAGGGAGAAGAGACCAACTCCAGCTCCTTGAGGTGCTTCTCGTAGGTCATGTGCTCCAGGCCTTTCATAAGCCTTGTTGCCCTTCTCTGGACGTGCTCCAGCACGCTCCAGGTAATAGAACAAGAGGAAATGGCCTGAAATTGTGCCAGGGGAGGTTTAGGCTGGAGATGAAGAAAAATTTCTCTGCTGCAAGTCAGGGATTGGAACATTCTGGTCAGGGAGGTGGTGGAGTCACCATCCCTGGAGGCATTTAAGGATCATGTGGATGTGGTCCTCTGGGACATGGTTCAGTGGCCATGGTGGTGCTGGGTTGCTGGCAGGTCTTGATGATCTTGGAGGTCTCTTCCAACCTAAATACTTCTCTGGTTCTATGAGCAGAGAGGCTGGAGGAGGCTGCAGTGGCTGGAGCTGATGAAGCCAAACGCAGACCACACCACCTCCTCTCAGCTCTGCCATCTGTTGGCTCCTCAGCAGTGGCTGTTTCCTCTCCACGAGGACTGTGTGACTAATTCCTCAGCACAGATGTAGATGTCAGATACTCCTGTAAGTCTGTACAGCATCAGATGTTTCTACTTGTACCTACCGGAGCTCCCCGAGTGCCTGCCTGCCGCGCACCCTGTACCTGTCAGAAGGAATGAGCTTTATGAGTCACTGCGAGTCATGCTTGGTGAGCTGCTCTCCTCTTCTGTTACTGATCTGTTTGTACAGCCATCCAAAGACACAGCCTGCTCTAAAAGCCCTTCAGATGTCTGCCCTTGACGTTGATAAGCTGTTACAAGCTCTTCTGTTTCCATTCTGCCATTGCATTTGCTTTTTTCCTTATCCTTACCTCCTAGTGTAGGTTTTTTCCTTCAGCAATGTTTTGTCTTGTCTCACAAGGAACTGTGTGATACTCCAAGCCCTAGGAAAACTCAGCCTCACTGTCAAATCCCTCATAACAGCAGGGAAGGGAAGGCCTTCCTTGCATCAAGGCTTGCTGAAGCTGGATGCATCAAGCTGAACATTCTCTTCCAACTTAGCACTGTCTGAGGCTGCGTTTGGAGCCTGGCAGCTTTGTGAATGAAGGGATAAAGCAGCCTTGAAAAGACTGACAGCCCAGTTGTGTTTGCCAGCTTACTGGTCTGATCCTCTAACATTTGCCCCTTTGTTTTAGAGTCATAGAATGGTTTAGGTTGGAAGGGACCTGGAAGATCATTTAGTGCAACCTCCCTGCCACGGACAGACACCTTCCACTAGAGCAGGTTACCCAAAGTCCCATGCAGCCTGGCCATGAATACTTCCAATGGTGGAGCATCCACAACTTCTCTAGGCAATCTGGGATAGTGCTTCACTGCTCTCAGAGAGCAGAACTTCCTTCTCTCTAGTCTAAATCTCCCTTTTTTCAGTTTAAAACCATCACCCCTCATCCTGTCACTACACTCCCTGATAAAAAGACCTCCAGCATTCTTATTGGCCCCTTTAAGCACTGAAAGGCCACCAGAAGGTCTCTCTGGAGCCTTCTCTTCTCCAGAGTCAACAACTCTCTTAGCCTGGCCTCACAGCAGAGCCCTTCCAGCCCTCCTAGCATGGCTGTGGCCTCCCCTGGTCCCACTCCAACAGGTCCTTCTCTGTGCTGTGCTGTGCTGAGCACTCCAGACCCGGCCCCAGCACTGCAGGTGAGGTCTCAGCAGAGTTCATCAGAGGGACAGAACCCACTCCCTGCCCCTGCTGCCCACACTGCTGGGGATCAGCCCAGGACAAGGTTGGCACCCACCAGCACCCTCAAGTTCTTCTCCTGAGGGCCACTTTTCATCCCCAGCCTTTGTGTTATACCAGGAGCTCCTGACTGGGATGCACGACCTTGCACTGAAGGTGCAAGATGCAGCTGACTAAAGGGCAGAAGGAGCTCATCCCCATTGCACCGGGAGACAACAGTCTGCAGGCCAAAGGTGCTTCTGCAGCCCCCCAGACCCCTCTGCCCCAGGACAGCAGCATTGCTGGCAGGTCTCAAGGAACACTGGATTGTAAGGAAGCAAATCACAGTGGTAGGAGGCATTAGCCAGACTGGCATCTCTGTGGGTTGCTCACTTTGAGCCAGAGACAAGAGAAGGGAGACACCTCAGGCATTCTCCAGTTGCCTTAAAAGAGAAATACCAGGGAAGTAACCCAGCTCTTCTCCTCCCTGCCAGATCCAGCATCTTCTTCCTCTGCTCTTTGTCAGCTTCTCTTTAACATGGAAGTTGCTGGTTGCTGGTGGTCTGCTCAGGTTAAACAATGATTCTGGCAGACTTCAGAGCAGATGTGCTCTCCAAGCCTTGCTGCTTTGAAGCTACTGGTTCTATCAAACTCAGCTAAATCAGACTTTTTCTTCTCTGTGGAGGTAAAAATCAGCCTTGTGTGCCCATCTGATTGAAGTGCTGAAACTTGTCTAATTGAACAAGTGCTGGAGTCAACACTTGAGTAAGATGAAAAGCAGCAAGGAGATCACCCAGGGATTGTGTCTGAGTTGTGCAGCTACTTGGCACAGGCTGAGCAGATGGCTGGGCCACATCCTGCCCAAGGCTGGGCAGAAAAGATGTTGACAGAAAAAAAAAATTAATTTGGTTAAATATATTCAACTCTAAATCCAGCAGTGCCTCAGGTCTCTAATTTCATACATTATAGCATCCGCATGGAAGATGGGATTAGGGGAAGGAGGGGTTGGGACTGCAGGCTCCTGCAAGGAGCTGCCTCAAAGCTGATGTAGGTAAAAAATATTTTGAGAAGAAGACTGGAAAAAGTGGGACTGACTTGGCTTGTCATGTGAAAGTGGAGAGCAACCAGGGACAGTCTTGGCTTCGTGTGTAAATCATTGAGGCCTCTGGTGTGGCTTTGCAATGCAGCAAGGAACCCATGTCCAAGAGCTGGAGGGAGATTGGTTTGTGAGAACGTGACAAACCTCACCACAGGTCACCTGAACCACAGGAACAAGCTTCAGCCCCTTCCCTTAATAAAATTTCAATGTGATGGGGGTTGGAAGGGACTTCTGGGGACCCAGTCCAACCTCCTTGCTAAAGCAGGGTCAGCCACAGCAGTTTGCTCAAGATCACAATGTCCAGGCTGGTTTGGAGTCTTTCCAGGGGAAGAGACTGCAGCCTCTATGGGCAGCCTGCTCTAGGGCTCTATATCTACTAAATCATGCTTGATCCTACAAACAAAGTCTGTATACAGGGTCTGGGGAAGCCCACTGGTGGTTGTCTCACTGGTATGTGACCATCAGAAGTCCTGGTGATCACCCTCTGGCTTTCTGGCCCCTTCCCTTGGTGTGGGAATAAATGAACGTACACAGAACACTTTTGCACATGCCCCAGCCACTTGTGTCAGGCTAAATCCATGCCCCCAGAAGCCCAAGGTGCTTTCACTAGGATAAAGATTATCTCTCTTCTGTCTGGGAGCCATCCTCAATGTCACTTCATCCCAAACCCTGTTACCTTCACTAGGATAAAAAACATCTCATTCTTCTGGCTGGGGCCCATCCTTAACTGCACTGCACCCCAAACAAAGCCATGAGCATCAAAATCTTCCCATTTATCACTGCTGCTATGCTTTGACCCCCAATCATCTTTCACCCTGGAAACTTCTACAAGCTCACCTTCTGTATTTAAAATTGTTCTCCTTTTTTTCCCAGTTTGTCTCTAGCTGGAGCAGTAAGGAGAAGCTGCCTTGTGCATGCGGGTAGAAGGAAGCAGAATCCCCTCTCTGGCAGCAGCAGCAGCAGAATGTCTGTTTTTCCAAAGATGTGGCTGAATTTTCTTTGTTTCTTTGCAGGGGGCACCACTGGAAGAACCTTTATGGGCTCCTTATGACATGCAGGTGGACGTTTTACTCCTGATAATTAAGGTAGGGAGAAGCATTGTTAATTTTGGCATCTCGACGTTTGTCCTCTCGCGCTGGCCAGTGAGCAGCCGTGGCAGGATGCAGCAGCTCGTGGTCCAGCCATCAACCTGTCTTAAAGCGTCCCTTTAAACACAGGGGGAAGGGAAATCTTATTTAAGAGCTACCTGGGAACATAACTAGGTGGAAAATATCTGACTTCCTCCCCAGAAAGGATAATAAAGCCTCTGTTGGTGCAGAGCTGGAAGGGACATGACTCTTATTTGAGAGCACTCAGCACAGGGATTTTTTTGTTCTGCTGAAAGGCAGTGGTTGAGCTGGAATTCAGGTTCTAACTTGCCATCTTACACACACACACACACACACCCCCCAAAAAAAAACCCAACAAAAAACTCCAACGTCCTTAAAGTGTATTTTGTTAGCTTATTTTTATCTTCTTCAGCTTCTCTGGAAAGCTGGTCCACCTCCAGACGTGGTAACAGAGTCCTCAGTGCTTGATTAATGAGTTGGAGGAAAATCCCTGATGTTAAAAGTGCTTCAGCTATGGGACAAACTTGGAAAAGAAGCAGTGTGTGGAGTTAAAAGTGTTTCTGAATCGTTTTTATGGTACTTTGCTATCTGGATCCTTGCCTGGCTGGGTCATTTCTGCTGTGGCTGTTGTGCTAGGGAGCATCAGCAGGGTGGTGCATTGGTCACTGTTGGTTTCTGCCTCCTCTTGTAGTAGGAAAGAGGTTTTGCTGCAACCACTGTGCAGAGGGAGTCCACCTTTCCACTTGCAGCTGAGAGAGCCAGGAGGGGAGGAGCAGAGAGCAAGGAACTTGTGATGCAAAAGCCATCTCAGAGAATGTGTCCAGAGAAGGGCAACGAAGCTGATGAGGGACCTGGAGCACAGCCCTGTGAGGAGAGGCTGAGGGAGCTGGGGGTGTGCAGCTTTGAGAAGAGGAGGCTCGGGGCAGACCTCATTGCTGTCTACAACTCCCTGAAGGGAGGCTGTAGCCAGGTGGGGTTGGTCTCTTCTGGCAGGCAGCCAGCAACAGAACAAGAGGACACAGCCTCAAGTTGTGCCAGGGGAGGTCTCGGCTGGGTGTTAGGAGGAAGTTGTTGGCAGAGAGAGTGATTGGCATTGGAATGGGCTGCCCAGGGAGGTGGTGGAGTCACCGTGCCTGGAGGTGTTGAAGCAAAGCCTGGCTGAGGCACTTAGTGCCATGGTCTGGTTGATTGGCCAGGGCTGGGTGCCAGCCTGAAGGATCTTGGAAGTCTCTTCCAACCTGGTTGATTCTATGATTCTGTGACTCTATTCTGTGGTAACCCTGTGCCATTCCAGACTTTGCTCATAACATTTCCATTTACAAGCCTAAATCAGTGATAGGACTGTGTCAGAGCTCCCTCTGGGACAGCAAACCTCTGCCATGTGCAAATACCTTAACTGCCGTGACACTGGATGTGGAACAGAACTGTTTGGTTTCACAGGCAGAATTTGTTCTTGCAGGTAATTGAGCTGTAAACGTGTAAGGAGGCATCACAGGTGGCCGTGAAGGGTGTTTATGCATCACACTTTCACACCAGCTGTGCTTTATGTAGCACTTGGGCTTTACACTTCTCCCGAGCACGGGTGGAAGGGTTTGGTTGGTGGTTGGTGTTGGTGGATGATTTTCCAACTGAGTGGTTGGAGGCAGAGGGGCAAGTTCAAGCTGTAACAAGAGCAAATTCTTCCAGTGCAGGCTGACGGCTCCCTGTTGCAGTTGCAGGTTTTGTTTGGCTCGTGATAAGATGCACTGCTGTGGAATTTGCTTGGAGCAGGGATTTGCATGAGTTACTGTTCCTCACCAAATGAACATCTGTGCAGGGCTTCTCCCTGCACTCCATGGAACCATGGCACCCAGCAGAAGGAGGAGCTGCATGGCTGGATGTAGTGGTCAGCAAAAAAACAAGTGCTTGCAGGGAGGAAAGATGGAAAATAGACCCAAAGCTGCTGCAGTCAAGAGGAAAAGTCCTCCTGGGCTGTTTGGTGTCATCCTCTGGGCGGTGTTGGCACTGGGCAGCCTGATCTTGTTGGAGGTGTCCCTGCTGACTGCAGGGGTGTTGGATGAAGTGGTCTTTGAGGGTCCCTTCCAACCTGATGCAGTTTGAGAATCTGGATCATAGAATCATGAAATATTAGGCTTTGGAAGGGACCTCCAGTGATCATAGAGTCCGACCCTCCTGCCAAAGCAAGATCACCGAGGACAGGTCAACCCAGGAACACATCCAGGTGGGTCTTGAAAGTCTTCAGAGAAGCAGACTCCACAGCCTCTCTGGGCAGCCTGCTCCAGGGCTCTATCAGCCTCACAGTAAGAGAAGTTCTTCCTTATGTTGAGGTGGAGCCTCCTGTGTTGCAGTTTGTGTCCATCACCCCTTGCCCTTTCACAGGACTCCCTTGAAAAGAACCTGACCACTTCTTGATGCTGGATGTGTTTCTTTGAAGTGTTTCCTTCTTTCCTTTCTCATCACAGCACCAGGCTTGCAATAGCAGCATCCTTCTGTGAGGAAAAAACTTGAGACAAGGATTGCTTGGGAGTATGAAGCCATCAGGCACAGAGCTGACTAAAATAGTGTGGCCCAAAAGCAGATAGGAGTAAACTCTCGTGATGGTTGGCCTCTTGATTCTGCACTTAGAGTGTTTCATTTAAGGGTCTCACATTCTCCCAGACAGATCCTTTAAATCACTAATTAAGCAAATTAGCTCCAGTGTCATCATCACTCTGCCCACAAAAAGCAAGAAGATGATGTTCTGAAGAAACCTCCAAGATACAGACTCAAAATATCCAGTGTTTAAAATTACAGTGGCTCATAGGAAGAGGGAAAAGGATGAAAGACCCACTTGAAGTTCAGGGGACTTAAGGCATCTTGCCTGTAAAAGGGGAGCTCTTCCTTTCACATGGATGCTAAACCTCTCATCCTCGCTTAAAAATTTGACTCCACCTGATACTTTGCTTGTAACTCTTTGTTTTCTTACTCATAGAACCACTGAGTTGTTTTGGTTGGAAAAGACCTCTAAAATCAAGTCCAACCATCAATCCAACACCACCATGGCCACTAAACCATGCCCCAGGGTGCCATGTCCACAGGTTTCTGAACACCTCCTGCTGGCCACACTATTGCTTATCCAGGTCAGGGTGCCTGTAGACCATAGTAAAGTTAACTAAGGTAAATGTGCTCTAATACCTGAGGGCACCCTACAGGAAGGCTGCAGAGGGACTTTTCCTAAGGGTGTCTAGAAACAGGACAAGGGGGAATGGTTTGAAGCTGAGGGAGAGTAGGTTTAGACTGAATCTTAGGAAGACGTTCTTTGGTATGTGGGTGGTGAGACTCTGGAACAGGTTGCCCAGGGAGGTTGTGTTCAAGACCAGGTTGGATAAGGCCTTGATAAACCAAGTCTAGTTGATAGGTGTCCCTCTCCATGGCAGGAAGGATGGAATACATGATCTCTAGAGTCCCTTCCGACCTAAGCCATTCTGTAATGAGATGTGGCTTTGGGTTGAGCCATCTGGGATTGAGTATGTGAAATGTTACCAGATACACTGCCCAACAGCTGCCCTCTGGTTAGCCTTGAGTTGTACCAGATTTGCCTAGATCAGGGTGTACAGGAACACATCCAGGTGGGTTTTAAAAGTCTCCAGAGACGGATACTCCACAACCTCTCTGTGTAGCCTGCTCCAGGGCTTCATCAGTGGTTGGCCTTGGTGATCTTAAAGCTCTTTTCCAACCTCTGTGATTCTGTGCTGCAGCCAATTTGTGCTGTGTGTGTCCTGGCACCAGGAGGGTTTCTGAGTGTTCCAGCTGCACTCAGAAGTAACCACAGGCTTACCATGAGCTACTCAGAAGGACAGGAAACCATCCAGGGGTGGAGGTGACACCCAGACTGATACTGCTGCAGTCCTGGGTTCAGTGTGGGTTTTGTTCAGAGAGTAAGTCCTGAGCCCACAGATCTTGCTCGAACCAACTCCATCCAAAGCCCTGACTGCCTTCAGACTGTTCATAGCCTTCCCTGTGTCTATTCCAGCCTCATTCCCAGCATCTTTTAGGAAGTGGGAGCCAAACTGTTGTGCCCCATGGATTTGCAGTTGATCTGTGTGGTTTCTTCTCACCAGTTCTAGCAGTGCTGATCACCCAGCTGATGTTTTCAGCACTACCCACAACAACTGAAAGGTCCTTCCTGTGAGATGAGATGAGAGCTGGTGATTGTGGCAAGCTCCTGCCTCTTATCTTGACATCAAATTTCTCTCTGAGGAGCTGCTGCTGCATGGCTCCAGCCCCTCCAGTTGCACCTTCCCAGGTGGAGGCATCAGCAGCTTCAGTGGTCAGACCTTGCACCCTCTCTCTTAAGGATTGCTCTTCCAAGGAGTGTGTTGGTGCCATAGCTTGATCCTCTCCCTTTGTACATGCCGTTATGAGCAAACTGGAGGGGAAATGAAGAAGTTACAAGTCAGGACCCATCCCAGTCCTGCACTGCTTCACCCTGGTGGCTTTTGCATTGGATGGTGACCAAGCCAAGAAGTGCTTTTTTTCCCACTGTAAAGAGTTACTCTTTTAGTTTCAGATGAAGACACCAACAGCTGTGGTCCTTCTTAAACCTTTAGAGGTTGCTGTCAGATTTTGGCATTTCACAGTATCACAGAATCCCAGGTTGGACAAGACCTGAAGGATCATTGCTCCAGCCTTTCTTGGCAAAAGCATGGCCCAGCCCCTGTCCAGCTGAATCTTACATCTGTCCAATGCTGGGGGCTCCACCACTTCCTCAGGGAGATTTTTCCCATGGCTGATTGTTCTCAAGGTGAAAAATGTTCCCCTTCCATCCAGTCAGAATGTCCCCAGGAGTAACTCGCTTCTGTCAGCCTTCATCTTTTCCATCTGACACCTTGTAAAAAGGGAGTCTCCATCTTCTTTGTAGCCACCCTATAAACTGGAGCATGGTGATAGGTCTTCTGAGCCCTCTTTTCTCCAGGCTGAACAAACCCTTTTCTCTCAGCAGCTACCCAGTCATCACTGTGGCTCTTTTCTGAGCCCCTTTTAGCCTGTCCACATCTTTTTTTGCATAGCAGGGATCAAAAGGGAACGCAGTATTCCAGGCATGGCTGGGATAGTGACTTCCCCATCTCTGCTGGTGATGACCTTGTTGATACAGCCCAGCATCCCATTAGCTTTCATTTCACATTTGTTGATGTGCAGGCTGACCCTTGGAGGGCTTTGTGGACCAGAAATCACAAGTTCATGGTACTCCAAACCCCACAGACACTTCTCCTCACCTCTTTCCTGTGAACCTTCAGAGTCCCAGATGGGATTTGACATCAGCAGCATGAGCTGACCTGGCCTCTAGGTGCTAATAGTACCCTGTTTTTTGTCCAAGCTGTTTCACAAACTGCCAGTGCTGAGCTCACACCCCCAGTACTTGGCTGTTGGAGCTGACAGTAGGCTGGGGATGGGAAGTAGACAACTCCTAGAGACCACAGCAGGCAGCGTGTTGGGACCTGCAGCCCGTACCTGGAGCCCTGCTGTGTCAATAAACACATCCACCCTCCACCTTGCTTCTGACACCTACCTCCCTGAGTGGGAAAGTTTTTGTTCTTCAGGAGCTGGTTCTGCAGGCTGGTTTCCTCTTGCAGGTGTTTAGGAAGACATCACATTTGTGTTAATGGAACAGGTTGCCTAGAGACGTTGGGGAAGCCTGGGAGTGTTTAAGACTAGGTTGGATGGAGCCTTGAGCTACCTGTGGGTGGTGTCCCTGCCATATGTTTTAAGGCTAGGTTAGGCAGGACCTTGAGCAACCTGTGGAGGTGTCCCTGCCAGTGGCAGGGAATTGGAACTAGACGATCTTTAAGGTCTCTTCTGCCCCAAACCATTTGGTGATTCTAACATTGACAGCTCCTGCACCCTTCTGAGACCTGTGACTTGTGTTGAAACTGGGTCCTGAAAAACTGACACCAGCAACTGTTGGACCTGGCACCTGAATCAGACAGGAAGTGACACCAAATTGGTGGTTGCCTCAAAAGTACATTGCCAGTCTTTGTTCTGCAGGGTGTAGCAACCACAGCTTCAGCTTTCAGGAGGGTTGCAGCTGTGATGTTCAGGACCTGACTTGTGGCTCCTTGCTGACTTGAAGGGCTTCCTCAGCATTGTGTCTAACTGCCATGTCCTAGGCTGATGCCCAGCAGTGTGAGCATGGAAGAGATTCTGCCCTCTGCTCTGCTCTGCCTACATCTCCCCTGCAGTGCTGGGGCCAGCTCTGAAGTCCTCAGCACAGGAGGGATGTTAGGGTCACAGAGCACTGGAACAGGCTCCCCAGAGAAGTTGTGGAGTCTCCTTCTTGGGAGGCTTTCAAGGCCTGTCTGGATGCATTCCTCTGTGACCTGCGCTAGATTGTATGGTCCTGCTCTTGCAATGGTCTCTGGGTCCCTTCCAGCCCCTGTGATCCTGTGACATGGACCTGTTGGAGCAGGGCCAGAGGAGACCACAGCAATGCTGGGAGGGCTGGAAGAGCTTTGCTGTGAGGCCAGGCTGAGAGAGTTGGGGTTGTTGAGCCTGGAGAAGAGAAGGTCCAGGGACACCTTCTGGTGGCGTTTCAGGACTTAAAAGTAGCTGATCAGAAAGCTGGGGACAGACCTTTCATCAGGGCCTGTTGTGACAGGACGAGGGGCTTGAAACCAAAGGAGGGAGACTCAGCTTGGAGAGGGAAGAAATATTTTACCCTGAGGGTGGTCAGATACTGTCTCAGGTTGCTCAGAGAGGTGGTAGGTGCTCCATGGTTGGAACTATTCCAGGT
The DNA here is from genome assembly GCA_013400475.1 of Tricholaema leucomelas. Classification (NCBI taxonomy): domain Eukaryota; kingdom Metazoa; phylum Chordata; class Aves; order Piciformes; family Lybiidae; genus Tricholaema lacrymosa; species Tricholaema leucomelas. Next base: position 179,919 of record WAAF01002409.1, read on the forward strand.
CAGGTTGTTTGGAGCTCTAAGCAACCTGCTCTAGATGGGGATGTCACTGCTGGCCACAGTTAGATCACAGAAGACCTTTAAAGATCTTTTCCAACCCAAATCATTGCACAATTCTCTGTTTTTAATTGCAGCTAAACACAGTTACTGCTCACACTGGAGGATCTAAATCTATAGGAATATTTTTGTTGGTTGTTGACTTGAAACTCAGCTCTACTTTGATTATATTTGATCTCAAGAAAAGGTTTAGTTGATCCTCATCTCCTTCAATGAAATAGAGCCTTCAAATGAGGCAGGCAACACACAAGGGGATTTAAATGAGCATTTCTGCATCCCAAAATGGATCTTTTTTTCTGAGCAAGTAAAGCTTGTTAGCTCCAGCCTGGTTATGAAAGGTAAGGTTAGGAAGTGTGAGGAGGGAAATGAGGAAAGGCTGAGAGAACTGGGTTTGTTCAGCCTGGAGAAAAGAAGACTCAGAGGAGACCTTATCACCATGTTCCAGTATTTGAAAGATGGCTACAAAGAAGATGGAGTCTCCCTTTTTGCAAGGAGTCCCATGGAAAAGACAAGGGGTCATGGGGACAAGTTGCTGCTGGAGAGATTCCCTTTGGACACAAGAAGAAAATCTTTCACCTTGAGAACAATCAGCCACTGGAAAAATGTCCCCAGGGAAGTGGTGGAGTCCCCAGCATTGGAGTCTTTCAAGATTTATCTGGACAGGGGCTGGGCCATCTTGTCTAGCCTGTGCTTGCACCACAAAAGGTTGGAGCAGATGATCCTTGAGGTCCCTTCCCACCTGGGATTCTGTGAAATTCAATCACCCAGTCAAGCCTTGGGTCTGTTGATGAAGCTGTGAGTGCAGCTGATTTAGTGACAGTTTTGTCACGGTACCAAACAGAGAGGACACTGAAGCTGGAGGGGCCAGAGGAGAACATCTGGTCCCAGCTGAGATACAGGAGATGCTATGAAATTAGGGAGTTACACTCAGGAGATTTCATGCCCCAAGGCCTTACCAGTGCTGGAAACCATATCCAGGTTTCAGGAATGCATCTGGTCAGCCAGATGCAGGCCAGCAGGGGATTTAGACAGGTTTGTGATTACAACACCGTCACCTTCTCCTATCTCCTTCTCCAGAACTCAAGTCCTGGGGTGTTATTTAAGTGTTCTGTAGGCCAAATCCTTGACATTCCCTGCTGGAAGGAAAAGCAAACAAATCAATCCTATCAGGTCCTTCCCAGAGCTAGGTGTGGAAATCCCCTGTCCTCAGGCTGGCACTGTCACCGGTGTTTTCCTCTCCCCCTTGATCAGTGACTTTTCCTTTAGTGTTGCTGTTGAAATCACTGTGCAGTGATTCAGAGTGAAGGACAAAAACAATTCCATATGCTACAACAATTCCCCACCTGGTGGATGTGGGGGAGGCTGTGGATGTAGTCTACCTGGACTTCATTAAGGCCTTTGACACTGTCTGCCATAACAAACTCCTGCCCAAACTGGCAGCCCTTGTCTTGGACAGGGGCACTCTGTGTTGGGTCAATAACTGGCTGGATGGCCAGGCCCAGAGAGTGGTGGTGAATGGTGCCACATCCATTTGGCAGCTGGCACTAGTGGTGTGCCCCAGGGATCAGTGCTGGGCCCAGTCCTGTTTAATGTCTTTATTGATGATCTGGATGAGGGCATTGAGTCCAGCATCAGTAAGTTTGCAGATGACACTAAGTCGAGAGCAAGTCTGTATCTGTTGGAAGGTAGGAGGGCTCTGCAGAGGGACCTGGACAGGCTGCATAGATGAGCATAGTCCAATGCCCTGAGTTTTAATAAGCCCACTGCCAGGTTCTGCACTTCGGCCACAACAACCCCATGCAGTGCTACAGGTTTGGGACAGAGTGGCTGGAGAGCAACCAGGCAGAGAGGGACCTGGGGGTACTGCTTGACAGCTGAACATGAGCCAGCAGTGTGCCCAGGTGGCCAAGAAGGTCAGTGGCATCCTGGCCTGGATCAGGAATAGTGTGGCCAGCAGGACCAGGGAAGTCCTTCTTCCCCTGTGCTCAGCACTGGTCAGGCCACACCTTGAGTACTGTGTCCAGTTCTGGGCCCATCAATTTAAGAAGGATGTTGAGGTGCTGGAACGTTTCCAAAGAAGGGCAACGAAGCTGGTGAGGGGCCTGGAGCACAGCCCTGTGAGGAGAGGCTGAGGGAGCTGGGGGTGTGCAGCTTGGGGAAGAGGAGGCTCAGGGCAGACCTCATTGCTGTCTACAACTACCTGAAGGGAGGCTGTAGCCAGGTGGGCTTGGTCTCTTCTGCCAGGCAAGCAGCAACAGAGCAAGGGGACACAGTCTCAAGTTGTGCCAGGGCAGGTTTAGGCTGGATGTTGGGAAGAAGTTCTACACAAAAAGAGTAATTTGCATTGGAATGGACTGCCTGGGGAGGTGGTGGAGTCACCATGCCTGGGAGTGTATCAAAAGAGGCTGGATGAGGCACTTAGTGCAGTGGGTTAATTGACTAGAAGGTGCTGGTTGATAGGCTGAGCTTGATGATCTTGAAGCTCTTTTCCAACCTGATGGATTCTGTGATTCTGTGACTCTGGCAGGAGACACTTGGGCCTGTTGCAGTTGGTGGTTAGGTAGCTTGGTGTCACGTACACCTGTGTCATCTGCTTGTGGTGAGGAACCACCAGTGCCTGGGCAGGGACCTGTTCCCTTTTCACACAGTCACTCTGAGGGCAAGCAGATATTCGGTGGGGGTGTGTGTGGGGGGGGGGTTGTATGTGGATGTTCATGGGGGGCATGAGACAGGCTGGGGTAATTGATTATCCCTTGGGAGAGCATTTACAAGTGCTGTGGTGCTTTGGGCAGGACCATCTGAGGCAGACAGGTTTTGTGGGGAGCAGTATCTGGTGGCAGGTAAACTGCTGCAGTTGGGGAGAGGCAGAGGAGCTTTTGATGCGTAGATCCTCCAGTTGAGACAAAAGGCACTGTTGGGCTTATAGCCACAGCCACTTGCTCTGAGCTCCATCCAGACGTCGGAACCACCTCAAGGGAGAGAGGACAGTTGGTACCTGCACGGCCGAGGGATGTGCTCGCTGGGGAAGGAGGTAAATTGTTTCTGGGGGTTGTCTGGGGAGCAAAGAGGAAGACAGTCAGACACCATCACTGACACTGAATTCCATTCCTTAGCTTGCTCTTTGAGTGCATTTTATGGATCCCCACCTGCTGTGTTTTTCAGGACATATGCCCTGTCCCTTCCATCGTCTCTGACACCCAGATCCTTCTGCCAAGTGCCTGCATTGGCTCTGGATGGTGCAGGAGGAGAGTGGTGTCCCAGGTCAAGTGCATGATCCTTGGGGAGACTGCTGGGATCCATGAGGAGTTGCTGCTGCAGACTGGGGGCTGTGTGTGAGCAAGTGGAGCAGCTTGGCTAGGTTCTGCTTCCTTTTGGTGTGGCTCATGTGTTGGATGAGCAATTTGTCAAGGTCACAGAGCTCTCTGAAGAGCAGGAGAGAGGGAAAAAGCTCTTTAAAGTAAAAGACTTCCAACACAGATGGAGTTTATACTAGAGAGAAGCTGCACTTTTGCCTGGCTGTTTCCTTCCCCTGCTGCAGGGTGGCCGTGCTGGCTTGTCTGCACCTCGCCCAGCAGATGTTCTTGGCAACCTCAGGTCTTACCTTGGGCTGAGCTTTGAGGAAGCGTAAGGTCAAGCAGCTGTAGTTCTAGAGGAAGTTTGTGGGTTATAAATTCAAATTGACCTGGTTAAATAAGATTTACAAGAAAAAATAAATAAAGAATGATGTGAGCTGCTTCCAGTCTGCTTCAGGGGGTCGGAGAAGTCAGCGAGGTTGTGTGAACAGGTACATGCTGCTAAGGAAACCAGAGGCCTCAGTGCCTTAGTTTTTGCACAGGGACGTGTATTTGAGACAAGCTAGTTCTGTTCTGAGGGTTAAATGCTGCTGTCTTCTTGCAGTGAGGCATCTGAACCAACATCTGAGCTTCTGAGCAGAAAGGTCTCTGCAGCTGGGTTTAGTTCTTTCTGGTTACTGTGTGCAACATCGCTCCTTGCAAAGAGGTGAGGAGATGTGAGTGCTCTGCAGGAGGAGAGGGAATCAGAGAGTCACAGATTGCTTTGGGTTGGAAGGGACCTTGAATGTTCATCTAGTCCAACGACACTGCAGTCAGCAGGGACATCTGCAACTAGAGCAGGTTGCTTGTAGCCCCAGACAACCTGACCTGGGATGGTTCCAGGGGTGGGGAATCTACCACCTCTCTGCGCAACGTAGGCCGGGGTCTCACCACCCTCACTTCTTCCTTCTCTCTAGTCTGAATCTCCCTCTTGTAGTTTCAAACCATCACCCCTTGCCCTGTCACAACAAGCCCTGCTAAGGAGTCTTTCTGCTGGCCCAGAGGTTATGCAGCATGAAAATAGATTCAGGTAACTGTTGAAGCTGTGTTGGGCTGTCCAGGAGAGCTGTAGGTCAGAGCTCATTTGAAACTGTGCCAAAAGACTCAGTGAGGTGTGTTCAGAGATGCATAAGAGAAAGAAGTGATGGGCATTGACCAGGCACTTGCCAGGATGCCCAGTGTCTTGCTTCCTTCACCCCAAAGATGATCTCTGAGTTAGAGATGTGGTGAGGCAGATGGACATTGACCACCGTTATGACCCTTCAGGCTCACACACGGAACAATGAGCTTGAAGGATCTGGAGCGAAGGAGTTAAATCTGAGCAAAAAGCAGTCTGGAAGGGCTGATCTCTGCCTTTCACTGCTTCCCCAGGCTGAGATGTGCATGTCAGGACCCCCAGGGATGGCTCCTCGTGGTTTTGAGCAACCTGCTTTAGAGGAAGATGTCCCTGCCTGTGGCAGGGGGAGTTGGAATTAGATGATCTTTAAGGTCCCTTCTGACCCAACCCATTCTGTGATTCTCTGGAGCCCTGCCTTGGGAGCAGAGGTGATGACTGGAGGTTTTCTTCTGAGTCTGCATCTTTGGATGAGCCTGGAGCAGAGGACAGGGCTTCTGCTGTGCTCACCCCTCACCACTGGACCTGGTGCAACCTTGAAGTCACCAGTCACAGTCAACAAACCATTCTGAAACCACAGCCACAGCAGTTGGCTGCCTTCAGCTGCCAGGGCACTAACCTTGTGTGGGGCCACCTCACTGGCACTAACCTTGTGTGGAGCCACCTTGCTGACTTCTCAACCTTTGCAAATGCTGCTATTGAGGAAAGCTAGAGCTCTGGTCCTGCAGTTCCCTGAGGGTGCTGAGGCACAAACAGACCTCAAGACCTCTGCTGCTGGAGCTCCTTCCAGGGCTGTCTGAGAGCTCAGACACCTTAAGCACAATAAAGATTTGTTTCCTCAACCAACCAGTTGCAGGAAATGAAGTTTCAGCCCTTCAGCTGCCAGCCAAGCCCAGCCCATGGGGTTGTGGTGAGGCAGCCCAGGTTTCACAGCACCCAGCTGGGCTTGGGTACTGGCAGCAGCATGAAGTCACCCTCAGCTTCGGTGGTGGGGATGCTAACAGATAGCCTCCACAAGCACAAAATCAAACTGGTAAGGCCAGTATGCCACTGATTTTGAGCCAGTTGTTCATTGGAAGTGCTGGGGGCTGCTGCCTACTTCTCTTGGTGGCTGCTTCCCCAGTTGTGCTGTTTTGTTTTGAAGGAGAATCCATTAAAACCTTGCCCTGGGCACCAGCCAGAGCCTTCAGCAAAACCTATTTGATAAATATTTCTTTATTTTAATCTGCTTTGAGTAGGGTCTGAAATCTATCATCTGGAGAGATGCTTTAGTGAGATGCTGGGTAGCAACCCACTCTGTCCTCTGCGTTAACTGCTTTAAAACAACTCCTCCCTGCATCAGTTTTGTTTGCCTTTTAATAAAAAAGGCTCCTCTCTGCTGGACAGGAGATTTTTTCATCCTGCAGGTAGATGTCTAAGAGATTTCTTTGTTTTTGAAGTGGCTGTCTCTGTTCTTGAAAGGCTGTCAGATGCTGAAGATGCTGATTAATCTTTATCAAGTGCTTAATTGAACATACTGTTCAAATGGCGTGATGCAGACCAGCACTGAGACACTCAAAACCACCTTTGCCCTGTACACTGTGCTTTGAGCATTGCTGCTTTATAAATGCAGTGAAAGCAGACTCAGAATTTGAGTGTTAGCAGCAGCAGAAGCTCTTCCTCAGTGGTTCATGACCTTGCTTATAATGAAATGGCCAACAGCATGAGGTTCAGCAAGGCCAAGAGCTGAGTCTTGCTGTCTCAAAACCCCCATGAGTGAGTATTCACTCAAGACTGGGGGCAGAGTAGGTGCGAACTGCCTGGTGGAAAAGGACCTGGGGGTGTTGATAGACAGCTGGCTGAAGATGAGCCAGTGTGTGTGTCCAGGTGGCCAAGAAGGCCACCAGCATACTGGCTTGGATCAGCAATATCTCAGTCAGTAGGACCAGGACAGGGATTGTCTCCCTGTACTCAGAACTGGTGAGGCCACACCTCGAGTACTGGGTTCAATTTGGGGCCCTCACTACAAGAAGGACATTGCAGCAGATCCAGAGAAGGTCCAACAAAGCTGGTGAAGGGTCTGGAGAACAGGGCTGGTGAGGAGCAGCTGAGAGAACTGGGGGTGTTCAGCCTGGAGAAAAGGAGGCTGAGGGGAGACCTTCTACTCTCCACAACTCCCTGAAAGGAAGTGGAAGTCAGGTATGGGTCAGTCTTTTGTCCCAAGGGACAAGTGATAGGACAAGAGGAAAGAACTTTTAAGTTATGCCAGAGGAGGTTTAGATTGGATATTAGGAAAAATTCCTTCCCTAAAAGGGTTGTCAAGCCCTGAATCAGGCTGCCCAGAGCAGTGCTGAAGTCTCCATCCCTGGAGGGATTTAAAAGCTGTGTAGTTGTGGTGCTGAGAGACATGGCTTAGCAATGACCACCAGGCTTGGACACACTTTTAGCTGCTGACTCACAGATTCACAAATTACACTGGGTTGGAAGGGACCCTCAAGGGTCATCTTCTTCAACCCCCTGCAATGAGCAGAAACACCTTCAACTAGATCAGGCTGCCCAGGGCCACATCAATCTAATTTTGAATGTCTCCAGGGATGGGGCCTTAACCAGCTTTTACCACTCTCACTTTGAAGAACTTTCTCCTGATGTCCAACCTGCTCCAGTTTCAAAACCGTTGCCCCCAAGCCCTTCTGAACAGTCCCTCCCCAGCCTTCCTGTAGGTCCCTTTCAGATACTGAAATGCTGCTCTAAGGTCTCCCCAGAGCATTCTCTTCCCTAGGCTGAACAATCCCAACTTTCTTAGCCTGTATTCGTAGGAGAGGTGCTCCAGCCCTCTGATCATCTTGGTGGCCCTTCCCTGGAGCTACTCCAGCAAGTCCATGTCTCTCTTGTGTTGGGGGCCCCATAGCTGGACGCAGTACTCCAGGTGAGGTCTCACCTCTTCTGCCATGGTCTTTATAGGAGAACTTTCCGTGGTAGCATTTTTTGTAACACATATTTGGAGAGTTTCACAGCACAAGTGGCCTGAGGGTTGGATTTTCTTGTCTAATGATGTTTACCATCTGTATTTGGTAAAATGTGTTACTTGTTCAGCATTTGGAGTTTGCAGCTGAACCAGTTTTGATGTGAATTGTCCAGCTTCTGGGTTTGGGGAAGAGCAAATCTATTTTTGCTCACCAGCCTACACAACATTTGATCCAACTGGAGCACGTGGCTGCTGTGATACAGAAAACAAAACTCAGGCTTGGTTGGCTTCAGTCTCAGGTCCAAGGCTTGCTGTGCTGTTAGCTGAAGGTTATTTGTGTTGAAAGATTCTGCTTCTGTTTTGGTAGGAATGTCTGTGTCATCAGGAGGGTTTCTTCCCATTAGCTGCACACTCAGCCCAGACTACAAACGATTTCCAGAGGGACATCTTAATGAAGTAAACCACCAGAGACAAAAAGCAACCACCCCAGATCACAGAACCACAAAGAGCTTTGAGTTGGCAGAGACCTTTAAAGGTTCATCCGGTCCAACCTCCCAGCAGTCGGCAGGGACATCTGCAACTAGAGCAGGTTGTTCACAGCCCCAAACAACCTAACCTGGAATGCTTCCAGCCATGGGGCACCTCCCACCTCTCTGGGCAACCTGGGCCAGGGTCTTGCCAACCTCATTGTGCAGAATCTCTTCCTTCTGTCTAGTCTACATCTCTCTCTTTCAGTTTCAAACCATCACCCCTTGTCCTGTCACAACAGGCCCTGAAAAGAGTCTGTTCCCATCTTTCTGATCGGCCACCAGAAGGTCTTTCTGGAGCCTTCTCTTCTCCAGGATGAACAACCCCAACTCTCAGCCTAGCCTCACAGCAGAGCTCTTCCAGCCCTCCCACCATTGCTGTGGCCTCCTCTAGCTTTGCTCCAACAGGTCCATGTCTGTGCTGTGCTGAGGACTCCAGAGCAGGACTCAGCACTGCAGAGGGGCAGAATCTCCTCCTTCCACCTGTTGTTAGTGGGACCAAGCTGTATGATCCCCAAGAGCAGTGAGGTTGGGTGCCACTGGGAGGTGAGTGAGCGATCGGCAGGAATTTGAAGAGTGGTTTTGTCTGAACAAAGACATTGGATACGAACTTTAGTCTTGTACAGCAAAATGTTGGGTGCTGCATCTCATCAGCCACAAAACAGCAGGAGTAGTTGTGTTGGATTTAGATAGTCTGGGCTGCACTGAGGACCCTCATTAGCAGGGGCAGAGGGCAGTCGGTTAATTAGTCTGTTCAACACATGAGGATGTGCCAGGGTTGTCTGGCTAGGAAAGCACCAAATCCACAGCTCTTCCCTCTGCTCCCAGGGATGTGCCCTGCAACCAAAGCCTGGACATTGGCAATGCCTTGAAGAGGGAAGGAAGTTCTCCCTTAGAGAGGAATGTAGCAGGAGCAGGGCTGTGTACAGGGGCTGAGACAGCCCTGCAGTGACAGTTCTACCACTGTCACCTCCTTCCCCTGGTGGGTCAAGATGAGTCAAGGGGAAGGACAGAAAGCTGAAGAAGTGGGTAAGTGACCCCTTCTGAAAGCCACCATCTCCACCAGCTGACCATCTCCATGTCCCCTCTTCTCTTTATCCACTCGGTCCTCACAAGTGCTTCTGGAGGGATTTGCAAAGCCACTGAAGTGCTCAGAAGTATTTGAATACCCCAGGAAGTGTCTGTCTGCAATTAAGGCCTCGTAAAAACGCTGTGAGAACAGAAGCCACCATCCAAGCCCCGCTTCCCTTTCTGTCAGGCTGGCAGATAGTGAGCTTTGATCTCCTCTTGTCCCTAGGGTTTAGAGTCATCGCTTTTTTTCTTCACACAGAGGACCCACAGAAGCATCTGGAACTCTGCACAGCCTACCCCAGCAGCAGCAAGGGTCCATCTCTGCAATTTTCAGGCTCAGCAGTGCCTTTTGTGAGATGGCACCAGTTTGGGTGCTTCAGAGGGAGGTGTCAGAAATGCAAAACTGAGCAATTAAGGATTAATCTGCTGGCGGGGGTGGGTAGCTGCCTTTCCCCTCCTGCTTGTGCTCCGGCCCTGTAGTGTTGCTATTTCTACTTCGAAGGTTTTGAATTATGGCTGTGGAGATTAGATCATCCCTTTGTTTAATCCATTTTCCTTTCTTCTGTCATGCTTTTGACCTCAGCGATTCTCAAAGCAGTCAGATTCGCTTCCTATGGTGTTCTTGTGATGGTATTTGTGTCCAGGAAAGAGGAGGAGGACCTAGGTGGCTTTTTTGGTGCTGTTTTATTTTCTCCAGCGCTCTCCTTTTACTCATTTCCTCATTCAACAGCCCAGTCCTTTTGTTTAACCTTTTCAGAGCTTTTCATAGCACAACCTTCCTGGCCTTTCTAGGGCTTTTTATTGTCTAGGGCTTCCAAAGGATGTGCACAGAGCTAGAGGTGGACATTGAGCAGGCTGGAGATCTGGGCGAAGGGGAACCTCTGGAGGTTCAACAAGGACAAGCGCTGCACCTGGGGAGGAACAGCCCCATGCACCGGTACACTTAGAGCTTGGAAAGCACCATGGTGAAGGACCTTGGAGTCCTGGTGGACATTAAGTTATCCCTGGGGCAGCAATGTGCCCTCACGGTCAAGAAAGCCAACGGTATCCTGGGGTGCATTAGGAAGAGTGTGGGCAGCAGATCAAGGCAGGTTCTCCTGCCTCTCTACTCTGCCCTGGTGAGACCACATCTGGAGTACTTATCCAGTTCTGGGCTGCCAAGCTCAACAGGCACAGGAATATACTAGAGAGTGTGCAATGAAGGCTAGGAGGGTGATGAAGGGACTGGAACAGGCTGGAGAGGCTGAGAGGTCTGGGACTGTTTTCTCTGGAGAAGAGTGAATGTTTACAATACCTGAAGAGTGAGTGTCTGCCGCGGAGGGGGTTTCTGCCCTTATCGCCCGTTCGTGGCGAAGGGGAGAAATCAATGGGTGCGAGATAGTTATATAAAAATATATGTTTATTAAACTCAATATTCTTAACTCTCAACACCCCCCAACCACTATTTAATATTGTTCATTCACGGTTATGAAAGACCTTATGGGAAATATATCACAATGAACGGCTTACTAAGAACTATATTACAATGATTAGCATTCAACTATGAACAGACTATTAACAGAGAGAGATTTCCCCGCGGCTCAGTTCCGCTTGGGGTCAATGTACCATTTGCCCAGCAGGGTGGGCTGAAACACCTTCTGCCCTTTGGCAAGAGATTACAAATACTACAGAGGCTTTAAAGTATTTACTAACAATTCTGGTTAGTTATCAATAATTATCAATCACCCTCCGGGGTTATATCA
>WAAF01002409.1:190882-286832 GCA_013400475.1 Tricholaema leucomelas
TATCTCCATATCAGCATGAGCAAATAGGCTGGGGACACAAAGTAACAGACAATAGTTGTGCCCAAGTCTAAGTATAAGCGATCGTGAGGACAGGGCCTCAGCGTGTGAGAGAGGAGAGAAGAAGCACGCTCTGGCAAGCTGGAGAGAAGAGAAGCTCTGGAGATGCAAGGAGCAAGCTCTCTGGAGAGAAGCAAGCTCTGGCGAGCTTGAGAGAAAAGAAGCCCTGGCACACGTGTGCGCTCTCATTTATAAACTGTGGGCCGAGATCAATTGGCCCAGTTGGCCACTATTGGCCGATCGGTTTGGCAGACAGCCAAACGTCACCAAAATAGGCGAATCCACCATGCCTTATACCTCCATACATGGAGAGAGCATAGGCTGGGCCACACGCTCAGTGTGGGCTTGTGCAACCTGTTTACTACACAGGCCTTAGCAGGGCCGGGGCCAGGCAGACACCGTGGCGCCTTGGCCTTTTGTGCCTTTTATGCCTTTTCATGTGTTTACCCCTGGTTTGGGGAGGAACATGCCTGGGCAGGCAAAGCCAACTGAGGCATAGAATGAGGCTATTTTTCGGGCCTATGGGCCCTCCACGACAGTGTCAAGAAGAAGAAGAAGAAGGAGCCAGACTCTTTCCAGTGGTGTCCTGTGAAAGGACACGGGGCAGTGGACGCAAACATGAACACAGGAGAATCCACCTCAGAATGATGAAGCACTTCTTTGCAGTGAGGGTGCTGCAGCCCTGGAGCAGGCTACCCAGAGAGGTTGTGGAGTCTCCTCCTCTGGAGACTTTCAAAACCCACCTGTGTGTGTTCCTCTGTGGCCTGCCCAAGGTGATCCTGCTTTGTCAGGTGAGTTGGACTTGATACACTCAGATCTCCACAGGTCTCCTTCTATGGAGGCATTCAAGGCCTGTCTGGATGTGTTCCTCTGTGGTCTGTGTTAGATAGCACTGTCCTGCTCTGGCAGGGGATTGGACTCGATGATCTCCTTGGGTGCCTTCCAACCCCTGACATCCTGTGATGCTGTGATCCTTCCCACCCCTAATATTCAGTGATTCTGTGATTTCACCTAATGGGCTTGAAGGCTCCATGAACAGCTTGGGGAGAGGAGAGCTCTGGCCATGCATCTGCCTGCTCGTTGGACCTACACCTCTCCCGCGTTCCCCCTACCAGGGGACAAGCGATGCAAGGGAGGGAGCTGGAGCTGTGGGGGTCGTTGGCTGTCGTGGTGCAGGCCAGTGCTTTCTAATCACTTCCTCACTGTGCCTCTCCAGGAAAGGGAGACCAGGGAAGGGCAGGCTCCTGCTTGTGCTCCGGCTTTCCCTTCGGATATGCACTTCCTATCTCCAAGATTCCTTTCATTTAGACCTCTAAGAAGTGTTAATGGTTGGACTTGATGATCTAAAAAGTCTTTTTCCAACCAAAATCATTCTGTGATTCCGTGACAATTGCTGGGCAAAGGCAGTGCTGTGCTGGAGTTGAGTTTTCCAGTCAGGGCTTTCTTTAGGATGCTTTCAGTCAAAGCTGTTGTGTTTGCCAGGCTCATTCCCAAGGTCAGCTGCAGCCACCAGCCTGGTGGACATTTGGGGGTTCATTTGTCTCTTGCAGCTGTGCCAATCTGGGGAGAAACCAGGAGGGTTTTTTTAAATCTGCTTTTCTTGACTTGCTGCCTGCAGTTTGGCCAGAAGTCAGGATTTCTCCTTGGTGTTTATGAGATGTGGAAGCTCTTGGCTGCTGCAGACAAGCCAGTTGTTGGATAAACCCAGCCCCTGTCTCTCAAACAGAGTTGGGAATATTCATCAGGCAAGGCTGGTGTCGTGTCCTGCACTTCCATACACCTGGGGACTGTCACAAGCAATTAGACTGGTCTGGTGGGATGGGTCCCTCTCTCCTCTCCTCCCACTCTTCTTCCTTTTCCTTCTCTCTCTTCTTTCCCTCCTGCCCAGAACGGAGCAGAGAAGGAAAAGCAAAACAATTTGCCTGGGTAGTGGGGAGGTGTAATTAGGAGCAGTGGGACCAATTTAAAGATGGAAGATTGTAGAGATGTTCAGACTGTCTTTGACACGTTGGGCTTTTTTTCAGGGAGGATAAAAGGAAAATCAATTAATTTATTCCTGAAATTGTAATTCCTTTCTGGTATTAATCTGTTTAATTAGTGTAGTTCAAAAATGCACATACACAAGGGAGGGCAGGGGGCTGCAAACTGACATGAAGCCATTTTCAAAAGGAGAGTCTTGGTAGGAAAGGCTTCCTGGCAGTGAGGTAATTGAGGCTGCAAGGAGAAATAATATCCCAGGGGAAGAGGTGGGAACTCCAACGCTTTGGGCTTTTAGAAGTGAGGCTGGATGGAGTCATTTGGGAAGTTTCTTGCAGGGAACAGTCCTTTGCTGAGTGGTGGGCAGGAGAAGATGATCTAATCAATCTCTTCCCTGTTCAGTTCATATGGTTTCCATTTCCTCTGCCGAGGGGTGGGGAAGGGAGGTGGGCTGGTGAGGAGATGGTGTTAGGCACTGCTCCTTTGTTCGGGGGTTAATATTTCTCCAGGCTGGGGTTCTGCAGCTCCAAAACATTTAAAGTTAAAGAGGCCATTCCGGCCCCTGCTGGGACTAATTCTGGATCCCTTTAGCAATCATTGTTCTGCAGCTTTCTTGAAGCTGCAGTTGAGACATCTCTCAAAACTGTCTTGTGTCCTCAGGGTGACAGCCACAGAGCTTGATAACTGAACACTGCTGCGCTGAGATTTCAACAGCTTCTTCTTTGCTGGCACCCACAAGAAGTCCACTTTGCTGCATGGTACAGAGCTCTTGAGAAGGGGCCAGAAACTGGGGTAGAACATAGCTGGCCATCAATGTTTGATTTCTGCTCTCTTCTAAACTTGTTCATTGTGCAGCTTGGTGTTGGGAAAACCCTTTGAAGCATGTTAGGATTTGACCTGCTTGTAATGCTAAACTGTGTGGCTAATTGTTCTTGATGTGGTCACAAGTGGTCTACCACTAGCCTTTCTTATCTACCAAGGTGGTTCCCCTTCCTGTCGATGGGAAGGAAAGCAAGGAGATATGACTTGAATGTGTGGTATGAGGGATCTATGGTGTGAGTGTCTGAGGAGAAAGGGAGAAATCACCAATCTCCTGCCAGTTTTTCATCCCTCTCCTCGGTAGTGATTTATAAATGTTCTTGGCTCCTGCATTTCAAAATACCTTTCATCTGGCAGAAGAAGGAGGACTTTTCTGGGACTCCTGCTGTGTAAAATTATCAGAGAATGGTTGGGGTTGGGAAGGACCTGTGTAGGTCATCTAGTTCCAATATCCTTGTCATAGGTAGAGACATCTGCTAGAGCAGGCTGCTCACAGCCCCAAACAACCTGACCTAAAATGATTCCACGGATGGGGCATTTCTGAGCTCACTGGTATCATGATAAAACATTTCTTCCCTCTCTCTAGTCTGAAACTCTCTCTTTTCAGTTTCACACCATCACCTCTTGTCCTGTCACAGGAGGCCCTGCTAAAGAGTCAGTCCCCAGCTTTCTAGTCCACCCCTTTAAGGACTGAAAGGCCACCAGAAGGTCTTCCTGAAAGCTCTTCTCACAGAATCACAGAATGTTAGGGGCTGGAAGGGACCTCGAAAGATCATCCAGTCCGACCTCCCTGCCAGAGCAGGACCTGGTTTTGTTTGGGTTTGTTTTTTTTAACCCCACTTTTCCACCATCTCCTTCCTTTCCTCTCCATCCTGTTGTCCCCCATCTTCTTCCTTTCCACCACCTTTCTTTTCTTTCCTCTCCATCTCCTCTTTCACCCCATCTTCCTCCCTTCCTCTCCATCTCCTTCCTCTTCCCCCATCTTCTCTTTTCATCTCCATCTTTTTCCTCTCCATCTCCCTCCTTTCAGCACTGCATCCCCTTTTCCACCCTATCTGCCACTTTCCTAACTGGCACCAGATTGTCCCTTTTCCCCCCAAACCCATAGCACCTGACTTCTGTTGGAGTCTCCTCCCACCCCAGGTGTCACCACTTTGCCCTCCCTGCCCGCTCCCCTATTTAACTGGCCCCAGGAAAGGCAGCAGCCCTAAGCTTGCCCATTTGGGCAGAGGATCCTCCTTCTGTCACCAGAGGTGAGTCCCCATGGTGTGCACTGGGTGAATGGGAGTGGGATCAAAAGGCCAGGGGGCCTGGTGGCCCCCTGGTTAGCTAGGAGTAGGCTTGGTGGTTGCTCTAACATCACCCAAGGGTACTGTCTGGGCCTCCTCTCTTAAGCTGAGCTCCTCTCCTGCTTCCTTCTGCTCCCTTGTGATGCGCTTAAGTACTTGGCTGAACTGGAAGCTCGTGAGGGAGTAGCATTGTGTTGTCCTAGAATTGCTTTGGTAGGAAAGGCCCTCCAAGATCATCGAGCTCAACCCACAGCCATTAAACCGTGTCCCCAAGTGCCACGGCCACGTATGGCTTGAACACCTCCAGAGCTGGCAACACCACCACTTCCCTGAGCAGCCTGCTCCAAGGCCTGACTGCTCCTGCAGCAAAGAAATTGTTCCTCATGTTCAACCTAAACCTGCCCTGGCACAACTTCAGGCCATCTTCTCTCATTCCATCACCTGACACTAGGGAGAAGAGGCCAACACCCATCTGGTCCAAACCTCCCTTCAGGGAGCTGTAGAGAACAATGAGGTCTGAACAACTCTCTCAGCCTGGCCTCGCAGCAGAGGCATTTCAGCCCTCCCATCATTGCTGTGGCCTTCTCTGGCTGCACTCCAACAGGTCGGTATCATTTCTGGCAGCACAGTGCTAATTCCATGGAATTCATTTGAAAAGCTCTTTACTAGGAGGATGCCCAGAGAAACGGGAGATGCCCCATCCTTGGAACCATTCCAGGTCAGGTTGTTTGAGGCTGTGAGCAACCTGCTCTAGTTGGAGATGTCAGCAGGGGGGGTTGGACTAGGTGACGTTTGAAGGTCCCTTCCAACCTAGACCAGTCTTCCATTCTGTGATTCTAAGTCAGCAGCAAAGCTGCCACACAATGAGGGCAGATCTCTTCCTTGATAACACTCATCAAGGTTTCCTTTTGTCCTGCAGCTTTTAAATAACCAGCCTGCTCCCTCTTTGCTTTTTGTCCTGGGGATGTTGCAGGCTCAGATTGTTTTGCAAATCACTAATTTTAGACGCAGCTTGCTGCTCATTGTTCTCTTCATATCACTTTTTTAGTGCTCTGGCGGAAATCATCTGTGTCCTGAGATTTTTATGTCTAGACTGGATGAAAGGCAAGAGAACTGCCCAGAAAAGGCTGCCCAGAGAAGTTGTGGAGTCTCCATCTCTAGAGACTTTCAAGACCCACCTGGCCGTGTTCCTGTGTGACCTGTCCTTTGTGATCCTACTTTGGGGGGGAGTTGGACTCAATGATCTCCAGAGGTCCCTTTCACTCCTACCATTCTGAGATTCTATGATCTTGGAGTTGTCACCCAGGAGCCCCTTTTTAAAGTCACTTTTTGCCTTCCTAATCTTAAAAACTCAGGACTAATTCACTGTAGTGTCAGGCAGCAGAAACTGGACAGAAACCACAAACATACCTATATGGAAGGGCAACTGATGTCATCTACCTGGACCTGAGTAAGGCATTTGACTCTGTCCCACATGACATCCTGGTCACCAAACTGGAAAAGCACAAACTGGATGGGTGAGCACTCACTGGATAAGGAATTGGCTGGATGGTGGCATGCAGAGAGTGGTGATCAATGGCACAATGTCCACCTGGCGACCGGTGACAAGTGGTGTTCCTCAGGGGGGCAGTGCTGGCACCAGTGCTCTTTAACATCTTTGTCAGTGATATGGACAGAGGAATTGAGTGCACCCTCAGCAAGTTTGCAGATGGCACCAAGCTGTGTGGCACAGCTGACTTGCTGGAGGGCAGGGATGCCATCCAGAGGGACCTGGACAGGCTGGAGAGGTGAGCCCAGGCCAGCCTCATGACGTTTAACAAGGCCAAGTGTAAGGTCCTGCACCTGGGTCGGTGCAATCCCAGGCACAGATACAGGCTGGGTGGTGAATGGCTGAGAGCAGCCCTGAGGAGAAGGACCTGGGGGTCTGGGTTGATGAAAAGCTCAACATGAGCCTGCAGTGTGCACATGCAGCCCAGACAGCAACCCTGTGCTGGGCTGCAGCAAGAGCAGTGTGGGCAGCAGGGCAAGGGAGGGGATTCTCCCCCTTTACTCTGCTCTCCTCAGACCCCACCTGGAGTACTGTGTGCAGTTCTGGAGCCCCCAGCACAAGAAGGACATGGAACTGCTGGAGCCAGTCCAGAGGAGAGCCACGAAGATGCTCAGAGGGCTGCAGCAGCTCTGCTATGAGGACAGGCTGAGAGAGTTGGGGCTCTGCAGCCTGGAGAAGAGAAGGCTTCGAGGAGACCTTAGAGTGGCTTTGCAGTATCTGAAGGGAGCCTACAGGAAGGCTGGGGAGGGACTATTGACAAGGTCTGGGAATGTCAGGACGAGGGGGAATGGGTTTAAACTGGCAGAGGGGAGATTTAGACTGGATGTTAGGAGGAAGTTCTTTACAGTGAGGGTGGTGAGACACTGGCACAGGTTGCCCAGGGAGGTTGTGGATGCTTCCTCCCTGGAGGTGTTTAAGGCCAGGCTGGATGAGGCCTTGGGTTGGAGCTGGATGATCCTTGAGGTCCCTTCCAACCTAAACCATTCTATGATTCTATGGAATGAATATGAAATCAGGAGCAGCTTTCCAACCCAGCAGGCAGATAGGAGAGGCAATGTGGGCCCTGCAGATGCAGTGGAGTTAGTGGGGCAGGGCTTTCCAGGAGTGCCTTCCTAGCACCATCCAATCCTTCCGCTCCAGTGCGCCTTGACAATGAGGAGCAGACAACGCGTGGCCGTCCCTTTGCTTGGAGGGGTCAGTTTATCTCAGCTCTTTGTAGGGCAGTGGAGGTTTAGGCTTTGCCAAGGCAGATAATAGCATCCTCCCTGCAGGGATGCTCACTGGAGCCCGTCCCTAACTAGGTCAGGAGAGGACAATGAAAGAGCATAGTGTGAAGAGCAATGCTGGAGTGCACCTTGCTTAGTGAGGATTATGTTCTCTCCAAGGCAGTCAGATGGTTTTGTCCTTGTGCACCCAGTCTGTGAATAAAAGTGGGTCAGTTGGACAGTCAGTGCCAGTAGTGGGTTTCAGTGGCAGCATTTGAGGTGGGAGGGTTTATGGAGCCTGGGGTTAACACTTTCTGCAGTGGTATCAAGGAGTGTTGGCTTTGCCACCCAAACAGGAGCTTCTGGAATGCTCTCTAGCAGCTGTGTCACCTTTTGAATATTACTAGCATAGAACTGGGGCTTGGCTTGGGTTGAAAGGGACCTTTAAAGAGTGTCTAGTCCTACCCCCCTGCAGTCAGCAGGGACATTGCAAATAAGGAAAATTGGTCACAGCCCTGCAAAACCTTACCTGGAGTGTTTCCAGCCACAGGGCATCTTCCACCTCTCTGGGCAACCTGGGCCAGGGTCTCAATACCCTCAAGAGAAAAGGTTTCTTTTTGAAAAGGTTTCTTTCTGAATCTCCCCTTTTAGCTTAAAATCGTCACCCCTTGTCCTGTCATTACAGGCCTTATAGAAAGTCAGTTCCTAGCTTACTTACTGGCCTTTTAAGCACTGCAAGGCCACCAGAAGGTCTCCCTGGAGCCATCTCTTCTCTAGGCTCAAGAACCCCAAGTCTCTGAGCCTGACCTCACTGCAGAGGGCTTCCAGCCCTCCCAGCATTGCTGTGACCTCCTCTGGCCACATCCCTGTCTCTGCTGTGCTGAGGATTCCAAAGCTGGACCTATAACTGCAGGTGGGATCTGGAGGAGAAGAATAGATGAGAATCACCTCCCTCCCCCTGCTCTCCCCCAGCAGGACCTTCTCAAATAGCAGCTGTTTCTCTTTTCTCAACTTTAATCTTTTGAACCCATTTGCCATGGGTTATGGGACTGTTATCAGCTCCAGCACCTTGCATCTCATGCTAATCCTCATGACACTCAAAAAGAAGGATCTCAGTTTCTTGGATAGCTTCTGTATTTTCTAGTACTGTGACAAACTGCAGCTGCTGGGTATGGTCAAGGCTTGGCTACAGTGGGAAAAGACACAGTAGTGGTAGAGTTTTGCATTCCTCCTCTTCCCCACCAACAGGCTAATAACTATGTGAGGAAATAGGAGGTCTCTGTAAGGCAGAGTGGTGGCAATCAGCAGCCAAGGTAAATATAGTCTGGGCTGTGCCTTTAAGAGACCCAAGGCCACCATGGTGACTGAAGGTGGCTTGAAACCAGCTGGAATGATACAGCCTGAGCTTAGCAGACAGTTTCAAACACCTGCAGGTGAATGATGCAAAGCCTCGGGACTGTTCTGCTCTCTCTGTGTCTAAGACCAAGCAGCAGGCTGGGATCATCCTCCCAGAGCTGCTAAAGACCACTTAGGATCAGAGCACTACACAGGACACATCAAACATAAAACCAAAATCCACTTCTGCCTGCCTTAATGTGGATTTTGCCCTCAAAAACCATGTGGGAGCTAGATGGGTGTGTGGGGAGGGTAAGAAGTTGCATTGGAAGCCTTTAGTTCCTCTTGTGCTCAAACCACAGACCTTGCTGCTGGGCATGGAGTAACCACATGCCAGAGATGCTTTTCATTTTGCAGTCTTGCTGGGGAGAAGGAAGGGAAAAAGACCACTTCTGTTAGTCCCTTCTGCAGGGATGCAAGGCCTTAGCTCAGCAGGGACTTAGCTCCTCGTTGTGGTTCCTTCATTTCCCCAGCAGATATCTTTCATCTAGTGCAAGCAAAGAACTTCCAAGGGAAGACTTTAAATGATGCTTTCCTCTTCCACTAAAACATGAGGGTCATTTTGGTGTGACCCAGTGCAGTAGTAAGACCCAGAGGCAGAAGGAGGAGCTCACCCTTTTGTTTTGTCACCCAGCTCTTTGGTTAATCCAAACCTAGGTAATTTTTTTTCTACTCTTTCACTGCTTCTCAGAGTCTTCTCTGATGTTTCTGCAATCATCTCATCATGGCCAGAGGCTCTAGCACAGAGGAGTGACCTCTTGGTTTGTTCAGCCCCACTGCCTATCATCTCTGCAGTTACTGCCCTTCCACATCAGACACTTGCTACTCCTACCCAGGAGCCTCCTTTGATCCTTGCACTGGTTTCCTCTATATAATGAGTGGAGAGAGACTGAATGGCAACTGCCTTGGGCCAGGAGAGGTGGGTGTGCAGCAAGGCTCCCCAAAGAAGGGGTGACAACAGCTGGCTCCCTGAAGCCAAAACTTCTGTGCAGCAAGGAAGGGTGTGGATGTTGTTGCTGACCACAGCTGGGACTCAGGAGGCTTCACTGTTGTAGAACCACAGAATGGTTTGGATGGGAGGGACCTTCAAAGGTCTTCTTGTCCAACCACCCCTGCAGTCAGCAAGGACATCTCCAACTACAGCAGGTTGCTCAGAGCACCAAACAAGCTGACCTGGAATGGTTCTGGGGCATGTCCCACCTCTCTGGGCAAGCTGAGCCAGGGTCTCACCACCCTCAAGGTAAAAAAGTTCTTCCTTCCCTCTTGTCTGAATCTTCCTCTTTTAGTTTCAAACCATCACCTCTTGATCTGGCAAAACAGTCCATGATAAAAAGTCTGCTCCCAGCTTTCTGACCAGCCCCTTTGATCACTGAAAGGCTGCCAGAAGGTCTCCCTGAAGCCTTCTCTTCTCCAGGCTCAACAACCCCACCTCTCACAGCCTGGCCTCCTAGCAGAGCTCTTCCAGCCCTCCTAGCATTGCTGTGGCCTCCTTTGGCCCCACTCCAATTGGTCCCTGTCTGTGCTGAGGGCTCCAGAGCTGTACCGGGCTGCTCAGCTCATCAGCTGCCTCCAGGCTGGCTCCCTGTTGTGGCCAGCGAGCAGATCCTCATACCTAGGTGTGGTTCAGGGAACACTTTGCTCCAAGGACCCACTCAGTGTGAACTAGAGGTGCTGAATTTCCCTTGTCCTGCTTCACCAGGTCCTCCAGCTACTGCAGGGCTTGTGCAATAAAATGGCCCTGTGTGCTCCGGTGCTTGTGTGACTCACCTTCTTACCTGCCAAGCTGTTAACCCCTCCCATTCTGGGTGTGCTGCATCACAGCTTTTGTAATATCTCAGGTCCTTTGAAATGGAAAAGAAGCAAAGAATGACCCACAGGAAGATGTTGTTGAGCCATCAAGACAAGCCAGACACTGCTGGAGAGGGAGGACAGAGCCTGCTCTAGGTGGACTGATTGTAAGGAGCAATGGGTGGAGTTGAGGCATAGGAAGCTTCATGTAAACATGAGGAGGTTTTTTTTCCTTGTGAGGGTGACAGAACGCTGAAACAGGCTGCCCAGGGGGGTTGTGGAGTCTCCCTCTTTGGAGATATTCAAGACCTGCCTGGATGTGTTCCTGTGTGATCTGGTACAGGTGATCCTGCTCTGGCAGGAGAGTTGGACTGGCTGAGCTTTGGAGGTCCCTTCCAGCCCCTTCACATTCTATGATCTTGAGCAGTGAGCTTGCTTCAAGGGGCTAGATATCTCTCCTAGGTGGAGGCTGTGTTGGTTGGATGTAACTAGCTGGTGTGAGTACTGTCTGTAAAGCAAGACAGTGATGATTTGACTTAACCTTCTCGCCTTGGTTTGCAAGTGCTGATCTTTGCCACATGCTCATCAGAAGATCCATCTGCCTGGGGTTAGAATTAAATCCCCAGAGACAATAATAATTTTGATAGAATAACCCACCAAATAAATCAGTCTCACTCGATTTGGAAGTTAAAAAAAGGAAAACCAGTTTAACAATAACTTGAAAAGGGTATCAAAGGTAGGGAGGTTACAAAGGGTGTAGGGAAGGAAGGATAACAAATACAAAAAAGGTATGATTACAACCCGAGTTTGTGGTGGTGATGATGCTGATGGCCATGTGTGTGTGGAGAGATGCAGTGTCCCAAGGGAGCAGTGTCCAAAGAGCAGAGGGAGTCCCAAGAGAGAGAGAACAGGAAGTCCCCCTGCTTTTAAGGGACAGGAAGGGAGAGTGGGCTAACCCTCACCTGGGGCTGTCCAGACCCACCCCTGAGGAGGGGTCAGGACCCCCTGAGGTCAGGTTTCAAGTTCAGGGACACTCCTCCTGGAGTGTTAACCGTATACACCATCATGGCCAGAAATGATGCCTAAGCTCACCACAGTCAGCCTTAGAGCTGACTTCTGCAGCTTGATGTTGAAACCAGCGAGAGTCACCTTGCAGAGGCTTTGTGCTAGGAAAGCAACATGAAGGCCTTGTGGTCCAACTTCAGAGAATTCCAGAGTGGCTGAGTAGGAAGGGAAGGTCCTGTGCATCCCTCTGCTGTGATGGAGTAAATCAGATGCAGAACCGTTCCCTTCTTTTCAGGCAATGCCAATGGAGCGGTTAACACCATGAGGACACTTGTGGCTTTGAAGGGTTTTCTTTGCTACTTAGGCAGTTTTCTGCTGGTGAGATAAAACTAATCAGTTGTGGCTGAAAAAATTAAATTAGCTTGGATCACCAAGCCATATCTCCTTGAATGGCTCCACACTTTACTGGCACAACTAAAGCCTTTGGGGTCTTTGCTGGAGATGACCTTTCTATCTTCAGCCTTTCTGCTGACCTTCCCCACGAGGACTGCAGCTCTCCAAAGTTGTGTACTTGGTTGGCAGCATAGGTCCAGCTGGGCTGGAGTGCTTTTGGCACTGCTGCAGTTTCAGGATGATGGTTGATCTCAAGGCTGATTGCACAGGTGCACCCAGAAAACTGCTTGGGGGTGAGACCATCCACCTGACCCTCAAACCCAAAATCCCAAGCTGGGTACTTTACTACAGCAGCAAGGCAGGGTGGGGAGCTGCCAACTGCATGCTGTGTTTCTGGTATCTCCTTGCTGACTAAGATGAAAACACTGCCCATAAAAAACTTGCAGTTTGGGTTTATTCCCCTCTGCATTTTCCTGAAATCAGTGGAACTGCTTTGCCTGAGAGGGAGAAGAGGAGGAGTGAGCTGGGGGACGGGGAGGAGGAAATAATGGTGTCTCTGTTCAGTGAAACTCCCCTAACAGACAGTTTGTGTTGGGCATTTTTCCCCTCCAAACACATAGATGTGATCTGCAAATCCAGGGCTTAAAAGCACAGATGCTTAGTCCAACACACAAAGACAGCATCTCTCCAGCAAGTGAAACAGCTTTGCTGCTGGTGGCTTCAGAGGATCTAATCTGGAAGGAGAGGAGTTAAAGCTGCTTAGCAAGAGCTGCATCATTGAAACAGCTCACCCCAAGCTTGCCTTCTCTTCCCTCCAGGTGAATGAGGTCTTTCCTCTGGTGCTAACTTAGGTTTCTGTCCCTCAAAGTGTCTTCTGGGGCAAGAGCAGGAGCAGTGGTAGAGACATAAACCAGTCATTGGCAGTGGCACTGCGTCAGAGCTGTGGAGATGGTTTTTGTGTGTCTTAACTCCATGCCCAGATAGGTCAGGAGGAAGATGGTCTGTAGTGACAGGACAAGGAGTGATGGTTTCAAAATAAAAGAGGGACATCTAGACTAGAGAGAAGGGAGAGATTCTGTACAATGAGAGTGGTGAGACCCTGGCCCAGGTTGCCCAGAGAGATGGTAGCTGCCCCATGCCTGGAACCATTCCAGGTCAGGTTGTTTGAGGCTGTAAGCAACCTGCTCCAGTTGCAGATGTCCCTGCTGACTGCAGGAGGGTTGCACTAGATGGCCTTTAAATGTCCCTTCCAACCCAAACCATGATTCTGTGACATGAACTCGTGGTCTCAGAAGCTGAGGTGCCAGTGGCTATGGTGAGCCATTTCTTTCCAGCTGGTTAATTTTAATTGCAGTCCACACCAGCAGGGATTATAGCTCACCCCACTGCTGATGTTCCTTGCTTGACTCTTAATAAGTGTCTTGGCGTCTGCCATTTATAACTGGTTCCTCCAGCTGCTTTAAGAGCATCCCACACCTGAAATGTCCTGCTGCTGAGAAAGGCCACTTGCTAAGGGCAAAGGCTGTCCTGCTGGTGCCTGTCTGTGCCCTTCATAGAGCCTGGCTTTTCACAGGGTGCTTTTCCCATGAGGTGATGGAGCCCTGGAGCAGGCTGCCCAGAGAGGATGTGGAGTCTCCTCTGGAGACTTTCAAATCCTACTGGAGACTGTGATCCTGGGCTAGGTGATCCCCAGAGGCCCCTTCCAACTGTAACTGTCCCCTGATTCTGTGAAAATCTGCTTTAGAGTATGATCTGGGCCTCTTGTCTTCATCTACCAACACTGGATGTTGTGGAATTCAGCCATTCCCTGCCTTGCTTCAGCAATGTGTCCTCGTGGCCAAGAAAGCCAGTGAGATCCTGGGGTGCATGAAGAGGAGTGTGGTCAGCAGATTCAGGGAGGTTCTCATCCCCTCTGCTCTGCCCTGGTGAGACCTCACTTGGATTATTGCATTTAGTTTTGGGCTCCCCAGTTCAGGAGATATGGGGATCTACAGGAGAAAGTCCAAGGGAGTGCTATGAAGATGATGGAGTTGGAGCACTTCCTGATGAAGAGAGGCTGAGGAACTTGAGGTTTTTGGTCTCATGAAGAGAAGACTTAGGGGATCTAATCAATGTTTATAAATATCTGAGGGCTGGGGGTCAAGAGGGAGGGGACAGACTCTGATCACTTATGCCCTGTGATAGGGATATAAACTACAGCACAGGAAGTTCCACCTCAACATGAGAAAGAACTTCTTTATTGTAAGAGTCATGGAGTACTGGAACAGACTGCCCAGAGAGGTCATGGAGTCTCCACTCCGGAGACTCTCAAGCCCTGTCTGGTTGTGTTCCTGTGTGACTTGAGCTGGATTCTATAGTCCCAGTCTGGCAGGGGCTTGGACTCAGTGATCTCTGGAGGTCCCTTCCATCCCCTAACATCCTGTGAGCACTCAAGTTGGTCAGAAGATCTCATGAGCATGCTGGCAGTCTCTGCAAAGCAGTGGCAGATATATGGGGGGACTTGCCTCAGCAAAGCAACCATCAGGCACTTAAGACCTAAACCCTTTTCTGGTGCTGCTCCTGGGGTCATTAATTAGTTGAGATGCCTCACGTTTTCCAAATCTTCCAAGTCTGCCTTTTCTATAGCTCATGCTCTACACCAGAGTCAAAGATGGGAAAGAGTCACCATGCAATCAGAGTGATGAGACCTTGGCCCACATTGCCCAGAGAGGTGGGAGATGCCCCATCGCTGGAACCATTCCCGGTTAGGTTAGACAGAGCTTTAAGTAACCTGCTCTAGTTGCAGATGTCCCTACTGACTAGGGGGGGGGGGGGTGGTTGGCCTCTAAGGTCTCTTCCAACCCAAACTAGTTTATGATTCCTTGTTTGGCCTCTAAGGTCTCTTCCAACCCAAACTAGTTTATGATTCCTTGTTTGTAAGATGCTTATCTTCTTGGTGTGGCTTCATAGACCTGTGCCTATAGCATCACTTCATCTTGAGCAAGGATGCCCCTTCTTGGGCATGGAAGATGAAAAGGAAAACAGATTGGGGCAGGGAAGGAAAAAAACAGATGGGGGAAAAAAGATGGAAAGTGGAAATAGAGCCACTGGAGACAAACAGAGTTTGCCTCTTCAGAAGAGTGGGATGATGAGAAGAAATGTTTGGAAGACTGATAATGAAAGATATCCCTGCCCTCAGCAGGGAAATTTGGGTTAGGTGACACTTAAAGGTTGCTTCCAACCCAAGCCATGTCATAATGCTATGAAAATGAGCCCAGTTAGTTAGGCTGGGCCACCACACCACCAAGGACAGCTTGGTCTGCAGCAACAGACTTTGTCTTGTGGCTGTGCAGTGACTGGCGGCTGCAGAAAGCCTCCTCTGTTGTTGGGTGCGAGCTCCTGTACCATTTCATGCCTGGCTGAAGGGGGTCTCATTTGACAGCTGCACTGAAGAGCCCTCTGTGCATTATGCTGCTAGGCAGGGAGGGGTGGGAATGGGTGGTTTTGTAGGAGAGCTGCTTTGCAAAGCCTTTTGAAAAGGCTGGGGCAGCACAGACTTCGAAAGATGGGGATGTCTCGGCAGCTCCCCACTGCATGGCTACTGACAGTAACATCACAGAATGGATTGGGTTGGAAGGGACCTTAAAGATCAAACCTCTTGTTATGGGCAGGGACACCTCCCACCAGACCAGGTCGCTCAAGGCCCTGGCTGGGAACACCTCCAGGGAGGGAGCCCCCATGACCTCTCTGGGCAACCTTCTTTCAGTGTCTCACCACCCTCACTGTCAAGAATTTCTTCCTAATCTTCCCTCTTCCAGCTTCAATCAATTCCCCTTTGTCTTATCACTACAAGCCCTTGTAAAAAGTCCCTCCTTGGCTCTCCTGTAGCTCCCTTCTTAGAGCAGCCTTCTGGAGCCTGGTCTCCCTAGAGTCTTCTCTTCTCCAGGCTGAACAACCTCAATTCCCTCAGCCTGTCCTCAAAGGGAGGTGCTCCAAACTGAACCAAACGCTCCATTGCACCTGAAAGCTTTGAATTGAGTTTCATCTCATTGTGGTGGGTGTCTGGCATAAGCACCTAGTTCAGAAGAATTTGAGCTCTGGCATAGCCTCTTAATGCTTGCCTGGATATCACTAAAATCTAAGTGACAGGTGGTGACATTCAGTGACCCTGTTTATTGGCCAAAAAAAATGCAGAATGGGCCATAAAAAATTAATTCCAGCCTTACCTGGACTCTGTTCTCATTCATGTGAGTCCAGGCTGCTGTCATCAAGGAAGCTTGGAAGTCCCTCTTGGTGTTTTTTGATGTCACACATGAAAGGGGCAGAATGCATCGCTTCAGCGCTGCTGACCTGCCTGCAGAAGCATTTATGGTGCCAGTGCAAAGAAAATCTCCAGAGGAGTCGTTCCTTCTGGCAACTGCCCCATTGTGCCTGATCCCAACAGCCCTTCCAGGCTTTTAGGTGGCCTGGGAGCTGAGGATTACCCTGATAAAGGAAAGAAAAACCATTCTGGGGGCTCTGTGCCTCACCTGCAGCATGCCACAATGCAGTACTGCCATACTTCAGGAGGGAGTTGTTTGTATGATGATTTGTTTGGGTTCACAACAAGCCAAGCTGCGGGTCAGGAGATGAGGAGATGCATCTGCTGTGGCTCTAGGGAGGAATCTCAGGCTTCTCCTGCAGCTCCATCTAGAGGGGAGGAAGATGGGCTGCTCTTGGAGACTGGTGGCTTCTCTGGACCACCATGACTCTGCCTGCCCCTTACCCAACCTTCTGCCCTCTGGCACCTTTCTGGGGCTGTGAGCCAGGGGTCACTCTTGACCCTAGAGCCACTTTGCTGCTGGGAACTCTTGCTGCAAAGCTGGCAGCTGTGTTTAACAGGGGGGACACCACAGCCAAGCCAGGCTCCTTCCCATGCCTCTGGGTAAGGCCTTTCTCTGCCAGCCCCCCAATGCAGCTGCTATCCTCTCAGCTAAGGATGCAGCAACCACACAGTGCTCTGCAGCTGCTTTTTGGGGTTGATGTCACAAGAGAAACCATCGAGGTTGGGACTGGGGCTTTTTGTGAGAGAAGGTCCTAGCTGGATCTTTCCAGCATCTGAACTATACAGTCATAGAGTGGTTAGGTTGCAAGGGACCTTAAAGATCATCTAATTCTGGCCCCCTGCTGTGGGCAGAGACAATGTTTCTCAAGGTACCACACCACCTGACTTTGCACCCACTTCCAGGGTTGGAGCCTCCAGAACTTCTCTGGGTGACCTGTTCCAGTGTCTCACTATTGTGATGATGAAGAATTTCATCCTAATGTCTTATCTGAATCTGGCTTTGTACCTCAGCTGTGCAGGCAAGGTGGCCAGCATCTCCATAGCCCTTTTTGCCCCAGCAGAACTTGCTCCTAAAACTTCATCTTTCTTCTTGCTGTGCTGGCAGTGGCACTGCAGGGTGCAGCCATCTGCCAAGCTTGTGAACATATTAGCCATTAGCACCTTGAGGTGTCACCATGGAGATTTGCATTCATGGATCACCTCCTGGATCAAGGTGTGAGGCTCAAGACTATATCTGGAACACCTCTGCTGGGAGGATAGGCTGAGGGTTGCTCAGTCTAGAGAAGAGAAGACTCCAGGGGGGACCTTAGGCTCCCTTCAGGTATTGGAAGGCAGCTCCACAGGGAGGGTGCAGAGGGACTTTATTCATAAAGATGACCAGAGACAGGAGAAGGGGCAAAGATTTTAAACAGAGGGAAAGCAGAGTTAGACTGGAGCTTAGGAAACAGCTCTTCAGTATGAGGGTGGTGAGACCCTGGAACAGGCTGCCCATAGAAGCTGTGGATGTCCCCTTCATGGGGGTATTCAAGGCCAGGTTGGTTGAGGCTTTGAACAACCTGGTCTGGTTGAGAAGTGTCCCTGCCCACGACAGCAGGGTTGAAGTAGATGATCGCTAAGCTCCCTTTTGAGTGGAGTCATTCTGTGATGCTATGATACAGAGGTTGGAGCAACACATGAGTTCAGGCAGAGCATTGCCTGCTGCAAGCAGCAGCATGTTCCAGATGTTGGCTACAGGATACTGAAGGAAAATCCTGGAGGGAAAAGCACAATAGGGCTAAGTCTCAGGTTATTTTCCCTAGTCCAAGTTCAGATTCTCCCTTCTCAGGTTATTTACCCCAATCTGAGTGCTAATTCTGCCTGTTTCTAGGGTGGCACTGCAATTCCCACCTTATGGGCTGTGTCCCCCAAAAAGGCTGAGTTTGACCTTAGCAACAGGGTGGTTTTGTTTAGGCTGTGTTTATTCTCCTGTGAGGGTCATTGTTCTCTCCCATGCCTTGACCGACTCAAAGCCCTGGCTGACAATAGCATGGTTGAGTTCAGCCTTCTGTTGGGGAGATTAAAATAGAGAATGAATTGTGAATAACATGGGAGGGCTACAAATTACTTGTCCCAGACTGTTGTTTAATCACTTAAAGGCTAAGGAAGCTGCAGCATTTGAGTTACATTTTTCATGCTAACTGCTGAGCAGTAGGTTTTGTGTTGGGATCTGCAGGGGCTTGTACCCACTCTGTTGTTTAAGACTAGGGTTGGGTCAGTTTGCCTGATCTTATGTTGGCAGGAAGTAGGTTTAGAGCAATGATGTTAGGCTTGTGATATGTTTATAGCATTATACATGTCATATATCATAGCTTTATGACATTAGGCTTATAATAGGTTTATAGCTATATAGATAAATACATATATGTGTAATAGGCTTAGAGCTGTAGGGGTGATAGAAGATCATTAGGACATGGGGTGATGGCTTTAAGCTAAAAGGGGAGATTCAGACTAGAGAGAAGAAAGACATTTTTTCTGCTGGGAGTGGTGAGACTGTATCCCAGGTTGCCCAGAGATGCCTCATGGCTGGAACCATCTCAGGTCAGGTTTTTTGGGGCTATGAACAACCTGCTCTAGTTGTAGATGTCCCTGCTGACTGCAGGGGGCTGGGACTAGATGGCCTTTAAAGGTGCCTTCCAAGCCAAACTATTCTCTGATTCTTTGTTTGTAAGATGCCCATCTTGTTGGCATGGCTCCAAGACCTGTGCCTACAGCAGTGCTTTATCTTGAGCAAGGGTGCCCCTCTGGGGCATGGAAGATGGTAAGGAAAAGAGATTTTAAAAAGACTAATAAGGAAAATAGGTAGGAGATGGATGGAAAGTGGAAATAGAGCCACTGGAGTCAAATAGAGTTCACTTCTTCAAGAGTGTGTGCTGATGAGAAGAAATGTTAGGGAGACTGGTCCTGCTTCCACAGCAGGGATACAAGAACAGAGATCACCCCAAAACTCTGCTGGGCACCTAGACCCTTTCCTTGCTGAGAACATTGAGTACTGTGTCCAGTTCTGGGCTCCTCAACTCAAGAGAGATGTTGAGGTGCTGGAAGGTGTCCAGAGAAGGGCAACAAAGCTGGTAAGGGGCCTAGAACACAAACCCTATAAGGAGAGGCTGAGGGAGCTGGGCTTGTTCAGCCTGGAGAAGAGGAGGCTGAGGGCAGAGCTCATTGCTGTCTACAACTACCTGAAGGGTGGTTGTAGCCAGGTGGGGTTGGTCTCTTCTCCCAGGCAACCAGCAACAGGACAAGGGGACACAGCCTTAAGTTGTGCTGAGGGAAGTATAGGCTGGATGTTAGGAGGAAGTTGTTGGCAGAGAGAGTGATTGGCATTGGAATGGGCTGCCCAGGGAGGTGGTGGAGTCACCATCCCTGGGGGTGTTCAGAAAAAGACTGGATGAGGCACTTAGTGCCATGGTTTAGTTGACTGGCTAGGGCTGGGTGCTAGGTTGGACTGGATGATCTTGGAGGACTCTTCCAACCTGATGGATTCTATTCTATTCTATTTCAGCTGCCCTCAGGGCTCAGGCTCCTTTCTGATGGGATTTTGTTGTTCCCAGTGAGCTTCCTGCTCACATCAGCATCTTCCAAAGCTTCCCATCCCTCCTGGTAGACAGCCTCTCCCCAGCTGCTCTTACCTGCAGTCCTCATAATTGGCAGTAATTGCCCTAATTGCTCACAGAAGCAGATGTTCTCTCTGTGGTCACATTGAACCAGCGTATTCTGTTCTGTAGACATGAGCACACAGCATTAAAGGACTAATTCCTGTAAATAAGCCTATTAAAAGGTTAGGAACAATGCCTCCAACTGAAGCAGCAGCTGAAGCCCACAGGTTTGATGTGTCTCTTCCTTGAAACATGTCCATCCTTGTCTGCTTGGGACTGGGATGTCCTCATGTTTGGCCATTTGCTCTTGTGTTGTGGTCAGTGGGTGCCCTAGCAGAAAAGATCAGCCCTGTGCCTTGTTTCCAGCTATTAAATTACTTTTATAGCTCATTAACACCACACCTAGCCTACTCCCAGTTGTACTGGGGAGTGAGAGAGGAGACCTGTTCATGCAATGGTGAGCAGAGGGGCTGTGCTTGGAAGGCTTTAGCTGATGCTGCTACAGAAAGAAAAATTCATCTCACCTATTTTCCTGCCTGAAAAGGTGGGGGGGAGGAATTGTAATTCCTTAATTCTTCTCCCAAGACTTTGGTGTTCATCCTTTGCAGGGAAAGATTATTGGGCACAGCACTGAAGCTGAGGCAGCCTGGGGAAGAGTCCTCACCCCAGTCATCAGCTTAATTGCAGTGTCAGTCCCCCAAACCAGGAGCTGATGAAGTGTAATTAGGCTGTGGAAGAGTAATTAGAATCACAGAATTGTTTAGGTCATCAAATTCAACCACTTACTTACCAAGTCCACCACTAAACCATGACCCTCAGCACCACATCTACAGCTTTAAACTCCCTCCAGGGATGGGGACTCCACATGTGGAGTCAACCCTGGGTAGGTCTGGTCCAGAGTTTGCAATCCTTTTTGGGAAAAAAAAATGTTCCTCATGTCCAACCTAAACCTCCCCTGGGTGTGACTTGAGGCTGCTTTCTCTTGTCCTATCACTTACTAGTAGGGAAAAGAGACCGAGCTCCAACTGCCCACTAGGGTGGTAGTTGTAGGCAGCAATGAGGTCTGCCCTGAGCCTCCTCTTCTCCAGGCTGCACACCCCCAGCCTCTCCTCACAGGGCTGTGCTCCAGGCCCCTCACCAGCTTCATTGCCCTTCTCTGGACACCTTCCAGTATCTCAACACCTCTCTTGAATTGAGGAACCCAGAACTGGACATAGCACTCAAGGTGTGGCCTGACCAGTGCTGAGTATAGGGGCAGAATAACCTCCCTTGTCCTGCTGGCCACACTGATCCTGATACAGGTCAGGATGCCATTGGCTCTCTTGGCCACCTGGGCACACTGCTGGCTTATCTTCAGCTACTATCAACCAGTACTCACAGGTCCCTTTCTGCCTGGCTGCTCTCAGCCACTCTGTCCCCAGCCTGTAGTGCTGCTTGGGGTTGTGGCCAAAGTGTAGAACCTTGCAGATCATCAATAAAGTTATAGAGCAGGCTCAGGCCCAACACTGATCCCTGGGGGCACCACTAGTGACAGCTGCCAACTGGCTGTGGCACCATTTACCACCACTCTCTGGGCCTGACCCTTCAGCCAGTTCTTGATCCATTTCGGAGTGAAGGTATCTGACAAGCTGCCATCCAAAGCAGCATCACACTGGGTTTGCAGCTCCAGACATACCTGCCAGGCTGTTTTCCTCTGTCTGCAAATATGCTCCAGTACCCCCACGCTGAAAAACACTTATGTTTGGCATCACAAGTGCTGCAGCCAGAGCCTGCAGCTTGCAGCCTTCAGCAGAAGACATGCCTCAAAATGCTTCTGGCACCTGGAGCAGAACTCAGAGAGGAAAAGACTTTCAACTCATTATCTTGGGTACCAGCACAGGCTGAGGGATGATGAAATTGAGCCCTGCAGAGAAGGGCTTGGGGGTGCTGGCGAGATGAGGAGCTGGATGTGAACCAGCAATGGGCACTTGCAGCTCGGAAGGCCAGGAGGCTGCATCAAAAGCAGTGTGGCCAGAGAGCAAGAGGGGATCCTGCCCCTCTGCTCTGCTGAGACTTCACTTGGAGTATGATGTCCAGCTCTGGAGTCCTCAACACAGGAAGGACATAGACCATAGGAGGCCATGAAGATGATTGGGGGGCTGGAGCACCTGTTATGAAGACAGGCTGGGAGTGTTGCAGCTGTTCAGCCTGGAGAAGAGAAGGCACAAGGGAGACTTCAAGCCTGCATTTCAGCATCTCACGTGTCCAGAGAAGGGCGACAAAGCTGGTGAAAGGCCTGGAACACAAACCCCATGAAGAGAGGCTGAGGGAGCTGGGGGTGTGCAGCCTGGAGAAGAGGAGGCTCAGGGCAGACCTCATTGCTGTCTACAACTACCTGAAGGGAGGCTGTAGCCAGGTGGGGTTGGTCTCTTGTGCCAGGCAACCAGCAACAGGACAAGGGGACACAGTCTCAAGTTGTGTCGGGGGAAGTCTAGGCTGGATGTTAGGAGGNGTCATAGGATGAGGGCCAATGGTTTGAAACTGGTGCAGGGCAGAGTTAGGTTGGACATCAGGAGGAAGTTAGTTACTATGAGAGTGGTGAAATACTGGAACAGATTGCCCAGAGAGGTGGTGGAGGCCCCATCCCTCGAGACGTTCAAGGTCAAACTTGATAGGGCCCTGGGCAACCTGATCTAGTTGGAGATGTTCCTGCTGACTGCAGAGGGGTTGGACAAGATGACCTCTGAGGCTCCCTTCGAGCCGGATTCTGTAAACTCCAGTTCCCTTTGTTTGCAAACCTCATTTACAGACCTCACAGCCACTGGTGAAACTGGGATGTGTGTTCCTCTCTCTGGCAAACTGTGAGAGCAGCACAGCGAAGGGGAGAAGCAGGGGCTGCACCCCTGGCCCCGCTCCCGCTATCGCCATTTGTATGCCGTCCTCGGCCCTTTTTTGCCAGTCTTAATTCATGCAAATATATGTAAAGAGTAAAGACTGTTCCACCACGTCTTGCACATTTGTTTAGAGAGGAGAAAAAGGAGCTGAACGTAGAGGGAATTTGCAGGCTGAATTTTAAGACCCAGATCTAAAAAAGCCCCAAAGAGCTGCCGGTGTGGCCAGCGGTGCTGCCCTCGCTTCCCGGCGGCTTCGCTCGCCCTGCTCTCGCAGCCCTAATGTCATTACCGTGGAGCTTTTGGAGAACTGGAGTAGATCCTAATTAGCAGCCTCTGATTTTTTTTTTATTTTTTTTCCCTCCCCTAGTTCCATAATCAGTGATCTGGGCTCTACCAGAAGTGTTACTGTGGCAACAGGGCTGAAGCAGCAGCGGTGCAGGATTACCACGGGCAGGTACGGCAGTGGTTTGGTGGCTCCGCGACACTTTCTTAGCCCCGGGGTGGGGGGCTGCTCCGTGGGACTGGCTGGCTGCTCCCCACACCCTGACAGGTGTCCCGGGTGGATTTCAGGGTAAGCACCAGCAGTCGTTAAGCTGCATGACCGAACGCATGCCTTTTAATTGGAGCTTAGCCTCTCTAATGAGATTTTAAGGCTGGCAGGAGAATGAGCCCCTCCAACAGCTTTGTTTTAAGTAGGATGCTCCCACCGCTCGTTGCTTGACTCAGAGCTGGGACATCAGCTCCATCCTAAATTCTGGGCTTTCTCTTTGGTCTGTTGTTTATAAACCTTCTTTCTCATCCCCACGTTCCATGGGTTCGCTCTCCAAAGGCAGCTCACGAGGTGGGGATGTTGTGGTTTAGTAGAGGATGACTCTGCCTGCGGCAGGGGGGTTTGGAACGAGGTGATCTTTAAGGTCCCTTCCAACCCAAACCGTTCTCTGATTTCATGATTCTCCTCAGCCAGAAGCAGGCAGCCCTTCTCAGAGCTGCTGTGTGAGCTGCACCCCTCTTCTCTTTGTACGTGGTGCAAACAATGCTTGGGACAAAGAAGGGGACACCTTGACGTGGAATAGTTAAAGAAATCTATTGCTTTGTGACTTCATTGATTTCTTTCTTTCCATTCCCATTCATCATTTTGAACAATAAGATGAAGCAGCTTCACTGGAGCCTCTCAGGCAGTCACTCTCCCCTTGCCAGCACTGTGTGGCACCTGCAATGCCTGTCTCACAGGGCGAGGACATGGTGATCAGTCCTGTGATAGCCAAGGGTTTGCACAAGCTCTGGGGATGTTGCTACAGCAGATTGCAGAATCACGGTATGGTTTGGGTTGGAAGGGACATTTAAAAGTCATCTACTTTAATCTCCTGCTATGACCAGGGGCATCTTCAACAAGATCAAGTTGCTCAGAGCCCCAGACGACCTGACCTGGTATAGTTCCAGCCATGGGGCATCTACCACCTCTCTGGGCAACCTGGGCTAGGGTCTCACTATCCTCAGAGTACATTTCTTCGTTCTCTCTGAATCTCCCTCTTTAAGTTTCAGAGCAGCCCTCCTTGTCCTCTCACATCAGGCTCTGCTGGAATATCTGTCCCCAGCTTTCTGATCAGACCTTGTAAGCACTGAAGGCCACTGGATGGTCTCCCTGGAGCCTTCTCTTCTCCAGGCTCAACAACCCCAACTCTCTCAGCCTGGCCTCACAGCAGAGGGCTTCCAGCTCTCCGAGCATCACCTGCTCTGGCTCCACACCAATAAGTCCCTGTCTCTGTTGTGCTGAGGACTTCACAGCTGGCTCCAGCACTGCAAATTCAGTATCAGCAGAGCAGAGAGGCAGAATTCCTTCCCTACCCCTGCTGCCCACGCTGCTGGAGATCAGCTCAGGACACAGCTGGCTCTGGGCTGTGAGCACTCAGTACCAGCTCACGTCAGCTTTTCACCCACCAGCACCCCCAAGTCCAGTTGCTCCCCAGCCCTTCATCCCCCAGACCATGTAGAGACTGGGGGATACCCTAGGACGTGTAGCCTCTCTCCAGGCAGCTCCTGCCAGTTCCAGTGATCCTCACCATCCTGGCCTGCAGTGAAACCCACCATCCCCAGCACCTTTCTCCTGGTTGAGGCTCAGAGTTGGTCCTTCATCCTCTGTTACTTGACATCTCTCTTGCGTTTACCTCACTACTCTTCTTTGTCTTAGAACTCGACTTTTTCTCTAGTCCCAGGACTCTTCTAGGAGACTCACTTACCAGTCTTGAAGTGCTAAGCTCCTTTGGAGGAGTCTGTAACGGCTTCATTTTCCCTGAGCAGCTTCTGATTCTTGGTTAGTGTCTCTGAGGAGGTGAGGGTTGTCTCACACACAGCAGAGGGGGCTGTCATGGTGTGCAGTGACTGTTCAGTGAACACCAGCACAGAGCTGGAGGGGCTCTGATGAGATCCTGAGATACATCCTGCACAGCATAGGCATCTCCTTTCCAGTGCAGGATGGTGTCTTACTCCTCTATGAGCTTAAAACCCAGCAAGTTGGCCTTTTGAAAAGTTATCAGGACAGTAAGTTACAGAGTCAGGGAGTCCCAGAGTGGTTGAGGTTGGAAAGGACCTCTGGAAATCATCTGGTCCAACCTCCCTCCAGCAGGGCAATCTAGAGCTGGTTGCCCAGGACCATGTCCAGGCAGAATTTAAAGATCTCCAAAGAATGGGGCTCCACAACCTTCCTGGACAATCTGTGCCAGTGCTTGGTCACCCTCACAGTCAAAGAAGTGTCTCCTGATGTTCAGAGGGACTCTCCTGTGTCTCAGTCTGTGCCCATGATCTCCAGTCTTGTCACCAGGAGCCACTGGGCGAAGCCTGGCTCTGTCCTCTTAAATGCCCCACTTCAGGGCTTTATAAACATTGGTGAGACCTCTCCAGAGCCTTCTCCAGGCTGAGCAGTTCCAGCTCCATGTCTCTCTTAATAGCAGAGATGCTCCAGTCCCTGAATCATCACCCGCCACAACAACCCCATGCAGAGATACAGGCTGGGGTCGGAGTGGCTGAGAGCAGCCAGACAGAGAGGGATCTGGGGGTGCCGATTGATACCCGCCTGAACATGAGCCAGCAGTGTGCCCAGGTGGCCAAGAGAGCCAATGGCATCCTGGCCTGCATCAGGAATGGTGTGGCCAGCAGGAGCAGGGAGGTCATTCTGCCCCTGTACTCTGCACTGGTTAGATCACACCTCGAGTACTGTGTCCAGTTCTGGGCCCCCCAGTTTAAGAGGGACATTGAGATGCTTGAACGTGTCCAGAGAAGGGCAACGAGGCTGGGGAGAGGCCTCGAGCACAGCCCTACGAGGAGAGGCTGAGGGAGCTGGGATTGTTTAGCCTGGAGAAGAGGAGGCTCAGGGCAGACCTTATTGCTGTCTACAACTACCTGAGGGGTGGTTGTGGCCAGGAGGAGGTTGCTCTCTTCTCTCAGGCAGCCAGCACCAGAACAAGAGGACACAGCCTCAAGCTGCGCCAGGGGAAATTTAGGCTTGAGGTGAGGAGAAAGTTCTTCACTGAGAGAGTCATTGGCTACTGGAATGGGCTGCCCAGGGAGGTGGTGGAGTCGCCGTCCCTGGAGCTGTTCAAGGCAGGATTGGACGTGGCACTTGGTGCCATGGTCTAGCCTTGAGCTCTGTGGTGAAGGGTTGGACTTGATGATCTGTGAGGTCTCTTCCAACCCTGATGATACTATGATCTCTGTGGCGCTTTGCTGGATTCTCTGCAGTCTGTCCACATCTCTCTTGTACTGAGGAGCCCAGCACTGGACACAGTGTTCCAAGAGTGGCTTCACCAGTGCTGAGCAAGGGGAAGAGCGTCCCTCAGCCTCCTCACCAATGCTTTGTCTACCACAGCCCAGGACACCACGGACCTTCTTTGCTGCAAGGGCATCTTGATGGCTCATGGTCAATTTAATGTCTGCTAGGACCCCCAGGTTCTCTTCTGCCAAACTCTTTCCAGCTGGGTGCCCCCCAGTATGTTCTGGTGCCTGGGGTTATTTCTCCTCAAGACAGGACTTTGCACTTCTCCTTTTGGACTTCACGATGTGCCTGTTGGCCCATTTTCACCAGCCTGTGGAGCTCCTTCTGAATGGCAGCAGGCCCTTTTGAGTGAATATCAGCCACTTATCCCAGTTTGGTGTCATCTGCAAGCTTGCTAAGGGTGCACTTAGCCCCATCTCCCAGGTCATTAATGAAGATGTTAAACAGGACTGGAACCAGAAAGTTTACCTGGACTGTGATCTCAAAGGTCTTGGCAAATATTTTTCTTGAATTCAAGCTGTGTCACAGGATCACAGGATGTTAGGGGTTGGAAGGGACCTCCAGAGATCATCAAGTCCAACCCCTCTGCCAGAGCAGGACCACAGAATCTAGCACAGGTCACATGGGAGCACATCCAGACAGGGCTTGAAAGGCTCCAGAGAAGGACACTCCACAGCCTCTCTGGGGAGCCTGTTCCAGTGCTCTGGGACTCTTACAATCGCTTCTGGAGTCAAAAAGCCAATTTGAGAGACTTTTTATGCTAAGCTGGGCTGAAATAGAGTGGTTTGCAGTTACCAAAGTTAGGAAGGGAGCTTGGGGAACCTCCTTCTGGCTGGTGAACACCTGATCCTCCCTTCATCCACTCACAACAGTTTCATGCACGTTGCTGCTGCCAGTGTGTGCTTTGAGAGCCTGCGTGGTCAGCATGGGGTAGACTTAACATCTCACAAAAGATTACCTCCACGAGGAAAGCTGATCCTGGCTCAGGCCAGCAGTTTAACACCATCCCAACAGTAACAGCTATTTCTAGGTGCCCAGAAAGCCAGCTGGGAGTGGGGTCAGGTTCCCTCCACATACCTATGATGATGTTGCTGTTTCCAAGTGGAGTTGTGCCTTCGCCTCTTGGTCTGAGCACCACAAAAATGATGGGAGGGTGGCTGTGAGGCCAGGCTGAGAGAGTTGGAGGAGAGAAAGTGCCAGGGCAGATCTGGCAGCCTTTCAGTGCTTAAAATGGGCTACAGGAAAGGTGGGGAGGGATTTTTTTTTTTTTTTTCACCAGGACAACAGGCAATGGTTTTAGACTTCAAGAGGGTGGGTTGAGGTTGGATGCAACAAAGAAATGTTTTATGATGAGGGTGGTGAGGCACAGGAACAGATTGCCCAGAGAGGTGGTAGATGTCCCATCCCTGGAACCATTCTAGGTCAGGTTGTTTGGGGCTCTGAGCAACCTGCTCTAGTTGCAGATGTCCCTGCTGACTGCAAGGGGGTTGGTCTGGATGAGCTTTTAGGTCCCTTCAAACTCAACCCATGCCCTGACTAAGTATCAAGCAATGATCTGTTGAAGGTTGGGCAGGTGGAGAAAGCAAAAACCCAAGCCCTTCCCACAGGCCTGTCCCCTCCTCATGCAGCATCCCTCAGAGCAGCTGTCACTCATGTGGAGCCTCTTGTTTATTTAAAAGCTGAAAAAATAAGCAAGGGAAGGCAGTGGATTTCCAGAAAGGGTAAATGGTTGCTGTGATTCATCTTTTCTGTTGAAGAGTGGAAAAGCAGAGGGTGGGGTGGGGGAATAATGCTCGGTGACACATAAAAGGCCTCTTTTCAGCTTTGGAGACACATGCGAGGCATTAGTCACAACCCTTTTTTCCTCCCTAAACTCAGTGGCCCCTCCCTCTGTGATGTCCAGCTCCCTGCAGCCACCCCAACGTCCTATAGAGCTACAGAGCCCCTCAGGAGGGGCTGACGATGAGAGGAAACCAGTGAACAATGTAAGGACCCCCTGCTTGGCCCCTGGGGGCACCTGAGGAGCAGGCTTTGCTGAGCCCCCCCAGCAGTGGAGCGATTCCCCATTGGCATTTTCTCATCCTTCGCATCTCATCCCATCGTGAGAGGTTTGGGCTTAGAGGGAAGAGGAACCCAAATCATTCTGCCACCAGTCGAGCCCCTGGGCAGCTTTGCTTTGCTGCTGGTCACAGCTCCACAGAGAGGCTGCAGAACCACAAATGGGATTGGAAAGGAGCAGGGAGGGGGAGAGGAACAGCAGGTTTGTTTTCCAGCCACTCTGATGGCTTGCTGCCACCTAAAAGGAAAAGAAAAAAAACAGACCTTTTTCCCCTTTCTTTATGCTCAGGCTTGTTCTCATCCTACTGTAAGCTGCTAACCAGGGCAAACGCCAACCTCGTTCCTGGCTTTGCCCTCTTCCCTGCCAAAAAAACAGAAGAAAAGTGAATGATATTTTGGAGTTTCCACTGCAGTTGAGGGCCAGCAGGAGGGAGCTGGGTGGGCTGGGTTGAGCCACTAGATTGCAGCATCCTTCTGAAAGCAGCAGTCGGTTTTAGGGTCCGGGGTGGAATTCAGGTCGTGTCTCCTCCTCGCACAGAGAAAAGGATTGCCTCATTTTCCAGGAATTAGGAATATGTCAGAGGTGGGGGTAAATCCTGCCTTTGATTGCAGACGGCTGTATCCGGCTAGGATCTGGCCAGTTGCTGCAGCACTAAAGGCTAATTCTTTGCTTTCTGGAAGCATGGGAAGGGGTGAGGAGAGTGGTCCTGCAGCCAACCCCCCTCCAGCAGCAGCACGCACAAGGGCCATTTTCAAGCCTCTTATTACTTTATAAAGAGATTATTTCCTTCTCTGCCCCCCCCCCCAGCATCCATCATCTCGACAAGATCCACATGTTTTAAACCAGAACTTTCTGCAGCCTCAAAACCAACCTTTCCTGGGGGAAGCTTCCCAGCAGCACGGTGGATGGACACTGTAGATGTCTATATATGTGTCTGCATAAAAATATGTATACATATAGATAAATAAATGCATTTATTTAGGACAAATTAAATCCCCATTCCTATTTGTCCTATTTAGGATAAATAAATTTATTTAGGATAATTGGGGGGGAGGAGGATAAATAAATACTGCAGGAGAAGAGAAAATGGCCTCAAGTTGCTCCAGGGGAGGTTTAGGTTGGTCATTAAGAACAATTTCTTGCCCAGATGGATTGTGCAGCCCTGGACCGGGCTGCCCAAGGCAGTGGTGGAGTCCCCATCTCTGGAGGGGTTTTTAAGCTGCATAGATGTGGTGCTGAGGGACATAGTTTAGTGGTGAGAGGGATGAGCAAGAAGGGCTGCTCAGCATCGTCTCGCTACCAACTAGCAACGCTCAAGTCTTCACGATGTATAGGGGACAGCCTAGAGGCTGTTTTGTAGCACCTCTACCTGCAGTTGGAGACTTGAAACATTCCTCCACCAAAAAGGTTGTCAAGGCCTGGAACAGGCTGCCCAGGGCAGTGGTGGAGTCCCCATCCCTGGAAGGGTTTCAAAGCTGCACAGATGCTGTGCTGAGGGACGTGGTTTAGTGGTGACCTGGCAGTGCTGGGTAAATGGTTGGACTTGATCTTAAAAGGTCTCATCCAACCAAAATGATTCTGTGATTCTCTGATAACATGAAACTCTTTCTATACCCTCAGATCAGGCATCACCCTGTTGTAGGGGAAGGTAGGGCAGTGAAGGGTAGGGTTGTGATAGGGCAAAAGGGATTGAAGCTTGAGGAGGGCAGAGTTACACTAGAGATTAGGAAGAAATTCTTTCCAGTGAGGGTGGTGAGAACAGGTTCCCCAAGGAGGTTGTGGTTGCCCTCTCACTGGAGGTGTTCAAGGCAAGGCTGGATGAAGCCTTGAGCAACCAGGGCTAGTGGGAGCTGTCCCTGCCCATGGTAGGGGGATCGGAACTGAATGATCTTTAAGGTCCCTTCCAACCCAAACTGTTATATGATAGGATTCCTATCTTCCTATAAGAATCTAGTAGTTGGACTTTTCCAGCTCAGCAATTCTGTGGTTTTAAGATGTATAAATATATTACTACATATCTACAGACATAAATAAAAGTTGGAGGGATATATTTAAAAGAGGTAGTAGCTGAAGATGAGCCAGCAGTGTGCCCAGGGGGCCAAGACAGCAAATGCCATGCTGGCCTGGATCAGGAACAGTGTGGCCAGTAGGACAAGGGAGGTTATTCTGCCCCTGTACTCAGCACTGATCAGGCCACATCTTGAGTGCTGTGTCCAGTTCTGAGCACTTCAAGAGAGATGCTGAAACGTGTCCAGAGAAGGGCGACAAAGCTGGTGAGGGGCCTGGAACACAAACTCTATGAGGAGAGGCTGAGGGAGCTGGGGGTGTGCAGCCTGCAGAAGAGGAGGCTCAGGGCAGACCTCATTGCTGTCTAC
Organism: Tricholaema leucomelas; assembly: GCA_013400475.1. Classification (NCBI taxonomy): domain Eukaryota; kingdom Metazoa; phylum Chordata; class Aves; order Piciformes; family Lybiidae; genus Tricholaema lacrymosa; species Tricholaema leucomelas. Next base: position 221,371 of record WAAF01002409.1, read on the forward strand.
AACTACCTGAAGGGAGGCTGTAGCCAGGTGGGGGTTGGACTTCTTCTGCCAGGCAACCAGCAATAGAAGAAAGGGACACAGCCTCAAGTTGTGCCAGGGGAGGTCTAGGCTGGATGTTAGGAGGAAGTTGTTGGCAGAGAGAGTGATTGGCATTGGAATGGGCTGCCCAGGGAGGTGGTGGAGTCACCATCCCTGGAGGTGTTTAAGCAAAGCCTGTCTAAGGCACTTGGTGCCATGGTCTGGTTGACTGGACAGGGCTGGGTGCTAGGTTGGACTGGATGAACTTGGAGGTCTCTTCCAACCTGCTTGATTCTATGAAAATATGTCTGGAAACTCTGCTAGCAATTTTCATAGATGAGAGAATCATAGAATGTCCTGGGTTGGAAGAGTCCTCTAAAGCTCATCCAACCTAACCTCCCCTGCACTCAGCTAGGACATCCTCAACTAGACCAGGCTGCCCAGAGCCCTGTCGAGCATCACCTTGAGTATCTCCAGGGATGGGGCCTCAGCTACCTCCTTGGGCAACCTGTTCCAGTGTTCGACCTCCCTCTTGGGAAAGAACCCGTTCCTAACGTCCAATCTGAATCTGCTTTTCTGTAGTTTGAAGCCACTGTCCCTCATCCTGTTTCTGCAGGCCTTTGGGAACAGTCCCTCTGCACCCTTTTTGTAGCCCCCTTCAGGTACTGTCAGGCTGCTATTAGGTCTGTCCTGAGCCCCCTCTTCCCCAGGCTGAACGCTCCCAGCTCCCTCAGCCTGCTCTCGTAGCAGAGGTGCTCCAGGCCCCTGATGATTTTCGTGGCCCTATCGCTGTTCAGGTTTGTGATCAGGAAGGCTGCGAAGCAGGCAGGGTCCGGAGCATCCCGAGCGGCGGCGGTTTGCGGCCGGGCCGGGGCGGTCCCCCCGCGGCAGCGCCGGCGCCGTGACGTGCGGTGTTTGTGTGCGGCGCTGGCAGGATGTGGCCGCGGCCGGGAGCGCTGTTTGTGTTGATAACGCTACAAGTATTTCCTCTGCCTTTCCGAGAGCAGCGGGGAGGCAGCCGAGGGGGAAGGGAGGCTCGGGTTTCTCCGCCGTTGGGGTCGGATTCGCCAGGCCCTGCATGGGAAGCAGCAGGTCTCGGCGCACCCCCGGCCTTCCGTTAGCCGGCGTTTGGGAACGAAGGCGCTGGAACGGCAGGGATGGCAGCGGGGCTGGCACAGGGATTCGGTTGCTCGCTCTCGGCTGAGGGTTTAAGGTGGTGAGGCAGAGCTGGCAGCTGATAGAATCACGGAATGACAGATACACCTGGTTGGAAGAGGCCTTAAGATCAGCGAGTCCAACCATCACCTGACATCTCCCTGCACACAGCTGTTAGACCACGTCCTTGAGCTCTTCATCTTTTGAACGCTCTCAGGGATGGGAACTCCACCACTTCCATCTCTGGGGCAGCTTCTTCCCGTGCCTGAAGACCCTTTTGGCGATGAAACGTTTCCTGATATGTTTCCTGCCCTAGTGGGAGGTGTTCCCTGCCTATGGCAGGGGGTTGGAGCTGGATGATCCTTGAGGTCCCTTCAAACCTAAACCATTCTATGATATCCAACCTCAGCCTCCCCCACTGCAATTTGAGGGCATTTCCTCTCATCCTAATCCTGGTTACCTGGCAGAAGAGGCTGGCACCCACCTCACCCCAGCCTCCCGTCAGGGGGTTTTAGAGAGCAGTGGTCCTTCTGCCTTGCATGTGGGTCCCATCATGAGGAGTGACCTAGTTCTGTGGGTTTCCACAGTGAGGTGCTCAGAGGATCTGTCTTCTGCAGCAAGTTGCTTTTGCTCTTGCTGGCAGCATATCTGCATGTGCTTCCTGGTTGCAATCAAACATGGAGAGGGCACAAGCTCCCTTTCCTATGCTGGGTGGAAAACCTTTACTGTAGGACCATCTCAACTCCAGGTTGCCTATTGAGTGGCCTTAATAAACACCAGTAGTGGAGCGTGGACCTTGGGAGGAATAAACTCGTGTACCAAGAAAGGTGAGGGACTGACAGCAGCTCCATGGAGAAGGATCTAGGAGTGCTGGTGAACAAGTTTGCCATGAGCTAGCAACGTGTCCTCATGGCCAAAAAGATCAGTGGTGCCCTGGGATGCATTAAGAAAGTGTGATGAACAGATGATAGATGTTCTTCTCCTCCTCTATTCTGCCCTAGAGAGGCCATATCTGGAGTACACTGCCCAGTTCTGAGCTCCCCGGTTCAAGAGAGGCAGGGAACTACTGGAAAGAGTCTAGCAGAGGCTATGGAGATGTTGAGGGGCCTGGAGCATGTCTGTGAGGAGGAAAGGCTCAGAGCCGTGGGGCTGTTCAGCCTGGAGAAGAGCAGCCTGAGAGGGGATCTGAGCAATGCTCAGCAAGAGCTAAAGGGCAGTGATATGGCCAGACTGTTTTCCAGTGGTGTCCAGTGAGAGAACAAGGGGCAGTGGGCACAAACTGGAGCCCAGGAGGTTCCATCTGAACAGGAAGAGAAGCTTCTTTCCTGAAAGGTGCTGAAGCACTGGAGCAGACTGTCCAAAGAAGTTGTGGAGCCTCTTTCTTTGGAGAGATTCCAGCCCCACCTGGACACTGCTTCTGGGCAAGTTGCTGTGGGTGCCTCTGCTTTAGCAGTTAGGTTGGACTGGATGATCTCCAGAGGTCCCTTCCAACTCCTGCCATGCTGGGATTCTGTACCATCAAATCTTTTTTAGTTGTGGGGTTTCCAGACATCCCACCCTGGAGCAGAGCCTCAGGGAAGTATCGTAGGACCAATTCTGCTGTCACCAGTGACAGTAGGACTGAATCAGTTCAAACTCATCCAGACAGATATTCTAACTGGTGATGAAAGCCTTGAAAAGTTGGCTGCTCATGCCATTGGGACCTTCTGGAGGCAGCCCTGCCCCAGGATGGGCCATGGAGGTTGCTGAAGGAAAGCTCTTATCTCTGGAGCTTGGTTTCCTTCTGGATGAGGGTTTGTCTGACCTTTTGGTCACTGAGTAAGTTTGGCTTCTGCCAGGTTTTCTTTCGAGGGGGAGGAAGGACGTGTAGGTGGCTGGTGCTGGTGGGAGGATACTCCTGGGTGGGGATCTTGCATTTCTGATATGGCTTCCAACGTGTTGATGACTTCAGTGTTGTTCATTTGCCCAGAGTTTGGGATGGGTCTAGATGGAAGTAGATTTAAATAAATAGATGGAGAACAAACAACACAAGACACATGTAGGAGTGAGAGGCTCAGGCTGCCTATCAGGAATGAAGCCCTTTCTTGGCAGCCTGTTGAGCTGATTTGGCAGCAAGGTCTCACATCCTCCTTCCAGGAGATGCTGAAAATGCAACTGGATGCATGACAAGAGCCTGAAGGACAGGAGGGAGTCATACAGCAGCTGCCAGGTGATGGCATGTCAGTGGCACATAGCAGAGCCATCTCCAAGCCTTCAGTGCTCTCGCAGCAGATGCAAGATGCTGGCCCATCCCTGGGAGGTCCCAGGCCCACATGCTGCTCTGGGGCTTGGCAGCTTTGGGCTTCTTTCTGGCCAGGACAATGATGTCTCACATCTTGCTGTCGTTTACCTCAGCCTCTGGACCTGGATTTGCTCGTGAGGAGATAACTATACCCATTTCTCAGGAGCTTTTGGAGGTCTACTGAGGAAAGAAATCATCACTAAAACCTTGGACTTATAAGGGCTGGGAGAACAGCCCTGCTGAGGTCATCATCCTGCAGATTTGCAGGACGTTTCCTGCAGTGCAAGCAGTGATCTCGGGTTAGTGCTTGCGGCTGTGTTTGTCCTCACGTGCAGGGAGTCCGGTGGGGTTTGGATGGAGCTGAGTCTGGCCTCCTGGGGGTGTTCTGCACACACTCAGTAACAGGCAGGAGCTTCAGTGAGCTGGGCACTACCCACAGGAGGAGCTGACCTCTCCTTCCCTGCCCGGGCATTTTGGATCTAGGCTCCTCGCCATAGTCTTCACATTGCTCATAGTATACTCTTTGCAGACACATTATTAATCTCCTTTAAGATCAGGTCCTTCTCTTTGGTGCTCACCTTCACGGCTTATTCCTCTCATGCTCTCCCACTGTCCACCCATTCTCTGTGGTCACCTCTGCTGCTTTACCAGCCTGAGATCTCCCCAATCACCCTCCAGCTGGAGATGTATAAAAACCTTCCCACCCATGTGCTTGCAGGGTCTCCAACCACATGTTCACTCTTCTCTCTCAGCTCTACACCCACAAGATGCACAGTGGTGTCCACAGCTTGAATTGGTTTGGGGTGATGTGCTACATGTGGCACTTCAGGATATGGTTTAATGGCCACGGTGGTCTGAGGTTGATGGTTGGACTTGATGATCTTAGAGGTCTTTTCCAACTCAAACATTTCTGTGACTCTGTGTGGATTTAAGTCACTGTTCCTTGCTCTCTTCCCCAGGTCAACATGGATTTGTGGTTCTTTCTTCTTTTGCTCGGCAGCAGCTTGAGAAGTGTAGGTGCTAACAACATCACAACAGGTAAACTATGCTCCTTGTCTTCTCTCATACATAAACTATCTTTAGAATCAAAGGATTAAGTGCTCACAGGATCAGTGACTTCTGCCCTCCACTTAACTGTAGTATAAAGCAGGCAAGAGGGTGCTGAGCCATCTCATTTCAGCTCTACTGTTACCGAGAAAGGTTGGACCAGATGATCCCTGGGGTGCCTTTCAACCTGGCATTCTGTGATTCTGTAGGAAATGGAACCTGCTGGTTTTGCTTCTAGCAAGTATGGATCCTCTCTTGGAGGAGATCCAACCCTTGTTCCTCCTCAATATCATAATCCCTGTCCAAGTTCGCTGCTTTTATAGTTCCCTGCTTTGCTGTGCAAAGTGTTCCCTCTCCTGGCCTCAGGGCTTTTTGGCTGTTTTGCCCTTGTGGTTATGGTCATGCAAATCTCCGACATCTAAGCCCTCCATTGTTGCTGCAAGGTATCTCATGGAGGTCCTCTTGTGTTTTCTTCTCTTGCAGTGCCACCCACAACAGTGCCCACCTCCCCCAGGAGCCCCAGCAAAGCTCCTACAGCAAGTCCTGAGGATGGGACCACAACGAGCGCGCACAGCCTCAACATTAGCACTCCAGTGACTGTTTCTACCATGGCATCAAAGCCACCTACAACTGCAGCTACCAAGATCTCCTCCAACACCACCACTGTCAGCCTCAACACCTCCACCCTGGGGACAACCATAACTGTGCCTCCAGCCACCTCCCTGCTGCCCGATGTGACGCCATCTGCTCCACACACTGCTCTCCCCAGCACAGAAGCGGAGACGATAGAAAGGAACTTCAGTGCAACAGTCACAACACAAGAGACCTCTTCTGCTTCCCACAATGGTAGGCGTCTCCTTCACCTCTTCTCCTCCCTTCTTCCAGCTTTGTTTCTTTGCTCCTGGTTTTGCTGAAAGAGAGGAAAGGAGAAGACACTTTGGGGCAAATTCCATGTTGATATAAAGAAGTACAACTCCCTGGACTGACCAGACCAATAGAGATTTATCCTGCTGAAGGTTTGGGCTTCTTGACAAGGTGCAAGGGCACCAGAAACCCTAGGGTCTCATTCCACAAGGTGCTGGGGCACCTTGACTTGGATCTTGTTCTACAAGGTGCTGGCATCCACAAACCACAGGACCTTGTTCCACAAGGTGCTGGCATCCACAAACCATAGGACCTTGTCCCACAAGGTGCTGGGGCAGCAGAATACCTAAGATCTCATTCCATAAGGTACTGGTGATGCAGAAACTATGGGATCATATTGCACAAGGTGCTGGGACACCACAAACCTTAGGATCTCATTCCACAAGATGCTGTAGCACCAGAATCACAGAATTGTCAGGTTTAGAAGGACCCCAGGGATCATCTAGTTCCAACCCCTTGCCATGGGCAGAGACACCCTGCACTAGATCACCAGAATACCTAGATCTCATTTCACAAGGTGCTGTGCCACTACAAACTGTAGGACCTCATTCCACTTTTGTCACAGATGAATTTCATCACAGTTTGTGGTTTCCAGAGTGTAAAACAGGGTGAGTGCTGCACAGCTCCCAGCTGAAAGGTTGACCTGTAAGGTGTCTCTGTAGCCACCAGCAATAGATTCCTCCAGGCTGCTGCTCAGCTGCAGAGTTTGGGTTATCTGGGGGGGTTTTGGTAGCCACTGCAAGCTCAAGCCATGCACTTTGACACTGTACAAGCATACACACAACAGGGCAGTCCCTGTCTCAAAGGCTTATAGTAGAGGTGGCCAACTAAGGGTGAGATCCAGCTCCTGGGAAAGCTGGAAACTGGCTCCTTGTCCAAAAGGAGCCAAGCTGGGGATGAAGGATGATGTGCTAGGATGGTTTTGGCCAATCTGTGTGCTCCAACTGACGGTTGCTGAGCTGCTTGCAGATATGAGCCACACGTGATTTGATAAACCATCTGAAGGTGCTTTTCTGCACTGTGATGAATGCCAGAAGCGATGTGGTGAGACATTGTTGAGCAGAGTATTCCATGCACTGCATGTCTCAGTCTCGTGTTTGCTGGCACATCCAGTGGTGGGATGAGTGCTCCATTCCCTGGAAATGTTGAAGTTCAGGTTGGCTTTCAACAGCTTGGTCTAGGGGAAGGTGTCTCTGCCCATGGCAGAGGGATTGGTCTGAATGACCTTTGAAGTCCTAGCAACCCTAGATCACTCTGTGATTGTAAGCTTCGTTATCACTGTTTCCCCATTACTTGATCTACTTTGAAAGGTCTTAAGGAGCAAGAGTTGTCCCTGTTGCCATCCTGTTGTCATTCCCCACTTGGCACATCATAAAAGTGGCCCCTAGGAATGTAGTTTGGCTGCTCAAAGAGCAAAAAGAGGCTGAGGTGACCAGAAATCTTAGCTGATCTGTGTCCCTTCAGCCACAGTTTGCACATGGATGTCATTAGCGACCAGCTTGGTACCATGTGAGCTGCAGCAGTTCCACGTCAGTGCTCACTGGAGCTTGTCATGGAAGCCTTGGCAGTGCAGGACTGGTGATGGGGTAGGAAGGACAGAGAGGAGATGCTGCTGCAGTTAGTGCAGGAAGGTGGCAAGTGTACATTCCTTGACAGTAAATTTCCCAAGGGATATTGAGTATCTAAACCTTCCTTCACATCCGTGAGATGTGTGTGTCCACTTCCTCTGAGCATCTTTGGAAACTGCAGTCACTGAAGTTGTCTTTGCCACCAGTGTAGGAAGGGATGTGGCTGAAGGAAGTTTGCAATCCAGCTTTTCATTGTCCTGGCATCTCTAAGCTCATCCAGCTTCACACCAAACACAGATCTTCAAGGCTGTTCCACAGAGAGGAGTCCAAACTCACCTTAGATACATGGAACAGGCTGCCTGGAGAAATCCCATCCCTGGAACCATTCCAGGTCAGGTCGTTTGGGGCTCTGAGCAACCAGCTCTAGTTGCAGATGTTGCTACTGACTGTAGCGGGTTGGACTGGATGAGCTTTAAAGGTCCCTCCCAAACCAGTCTGTGATTCTATACATGGTGCAGCTGCAGGAGAGGTGAAGCCTTTGAATAGGAGAGACCTGAAGTACCACTAAGATCTGGATTTTGTACCATGATGTCTGCTGCAGGACACTGAATTTCTGTGTCTGTCTGTCTGTCTTGCTTTTTGTCTGACTTGGGTTACTGGTTTGAGTGAACTCCCTCTGTGTATGCCATGACTTGCTGGCCTTTGCACCATCAAGGCCAGATGTTGCTTCTCACTTAGAATTGTAGAATCATTCCATTTGGAAAAGACCTTTAAGGTCATCAAGTCCAGCCATGAGTTGATGCCAGTCCTGAGAACAAATGATTAATCTTAATTCTTTCTTTATTTCAAGTAATTCATCAGGGAGAACAATTAGCTTTAGGGCTGCCCTCACCATTAATCTTAATGGGAAATTTGGACATCAGTCATGGAAGAATTAAGTGGTGCTCAGGAGAGGGATGGGAGCAGAAAGCATCACATCAATTACACACTGTACAGGCAGTTCCTGCTTCTCCAAACCTACCTCAGCTCTGTGCCACAGCTCTTCACACCTAAATCAGGGCCTTAGGGTGGCCATGCCAGCAGCATTGCAAGAGAGCTGGGCTGGAGTTTCTCACTGCCATGGATTTCTTCTGGCTTCTTCCAAATGAGGCATCCAAAACAGCAGGTACAGGCTTTCCTTGGATGCTCACCACCCCCACCCCTCAGCCCAGCTCCTCTTAATTGAACTCCTGGCTCAGCCACTCTTCTAAAATTAGTGCTGAGTGTTATCTCATAATATTTAAGTGCTAATGAGTTACACCAGTGACTTGCTGGTTATGGGCTTAAACAGCCTGTTTGGGGATGAAGAGCTGTGGGTCCTGCTTGTCCATGTTACAGCTCAGCTTCAGCTCCCAGCTCTGCTGCTAAAAAGATAGGGATTTGTGCCTTTTCCCATGACAGTAAGCCAAGCCCGAAATTCCCTATGACATCCTGGCTCTGTGGCTGATATTTTAGAGAGAGGATTTACAAGAAGATAATAAGAATTACTACATGTGTTACTTTGGTGGTCTTTGATCCTTTCTGACTTATGGAGCTGTCTGTTTCTCTGTTGCTAAGAGACTTCTGTTTTCTTTTTCTGCAGGTAACTCTGACAGAAGAGGTAAGAATTCCCTGTTTCATTGCTCTTTAGTCAAACCCTCAGTACAAAAATAAAACACTTCTATATGCTGCTGTTAGCTCTCCTCAGGACATGCCTCAAAAATCAGAGAATCACAGAATGGCTCAGGTTGGAAGGGAGCTCAGAGATATCTACTCCAACCTCCCTGTCGTGGGCAAGGACACCTCTCAGCTAAACTTGGCTGCTCAAGGCCTCATCCAGCCTGGCCTTGAACACCCCCAGGGAGAAGGCATCCACAACTTCCCTGGGCAGCCTGTTCCAGAGTTTCACCACCCTTGTCCTGAGGAGCTTCTTCCGCAGCTCCAGTCTAACCCTGCTCTCCCTCAGCTTCAAACCATTCCCCCTTGGCCTGTCTTCTGGATACCCTTATGAAAAGTCCCTCTGCAGCCTTCCTTCAGGTATTGGAGGGCAGCTCTAAGGTCCTCCCAGAGCCTTTTATTCTCTAGTCTGAACAACCCCAGCTCCCTCAGCGTGTCCTCACAGCAGAGGTGTTCCAGCTGTATTCTCAAGCTTCATGTCTTCTATCTTAAAGGGGCCTACAAGAAAGCTGGGGAGGGACTTTTTAGGATGTCAGGTAGTGATAGGACTGGGGGAATGGAACAAAGCTAGAAATGGGTAGATTCAGACTGGATGTTAGGAAGAAGTTGTTCACTGTGAAGGTGGTGAGATCCTGGAATGAGTTGCCTGGGGAGGTGGTAGAAGCCTCATCCCTAGAGGTGTTTAAAACCAGGCTGGATGAGGTTCTAGACACCCTGCTCTAGTGTGAGGTGTCCCTGCCTATGACAGGGGGTTGGAACTAGACGATCCTTGTGGTCCCTTCCAACCCTGACTGATTCTGTGTCTTGATCCAGGAGGTCCAGGAGAACCCATTCCCCCTTGTTCTGTCTCTAGACACCCTTATGAAAAGTCCCATTGCAACCTTCCTGAAGGTTCTCTTCAGGTACTGCAAGGCAAAAAAATGACTTTTACAAAGCTTCTCAAGGTCTTTGGAAGAGGTGGTGACATCCTGAGATCTGAGTCTGTGGGGGGCTCTTCCTTTTAGAAATAAACAACTCCATACCAATTTATATATCTGCTGTTGGGTACAAGTTCCTGCTCAACACTGAAAATGCCAGGGCTGGCATCCCTAGAGGTGGATCACCAAAGTCTAGGAAGTCATTCAGGACATTTCCTTTTATTTTTGACAGAGGAATTGTCTTTTGGCTGTGACTTAGCTTACTGGATCTGGGCCTGCTATGCAAATCATAGAGTCACAGAATTGTTTTGGTCAGAGACCTTTAAGGTCATCAAGTCCAACCATTAAGCCAGCACTGCCAGGTCACCACTAAACCATGTTCCCCAGGACAACACCTACACAGCTTGGAAACCTCACCATGGATTGGGACTCCACCACTGCCCTAGGCAGCCTGGTCCAGGCCTTGACAACTCTTTTGGGGAAGAAATTCATGTTCAACCTATACCTGCTGTGGTGCAACTTGAGACTGTTTTGCCTTTTCCTATTGCTTGTTCTTTGCAAGAAGAGACAACTCTCACCTGTCTCCAGCCTCCTTTCAGGGAGTTGTATAGACCCAGAAGGTCTCCCCTCAGCCTCTTTCTCCATCTGAACACCCCCAGTTCCCTCTGCTGCTCTGCACAAGCCCTGTGCTCTAGACCTTTCACCAGCTTCATCGTTCTTCTCTGGACATGCTCCAGCCCCTCAGTGTCCTTCCTGTAGTTTGCCATTATTCAGCTCAAAGGATGTGAGCAGTTATGAGTCCCTTGAGCTCTGCTGGCAAGCAGCAGCAGAAATGCATTTCTTGTAACACAGGGACACTCAGGCACCTTTTTCCCAGCTCTCAGCTCTGGAACTGGTGTCACCACCAGAACATTTCCAGTTACTCCTTGCTTTGGCACTGCAGGAGTGGGCAGAGCGGAGGTGCAGCTACTGCTGCCTATAGAAATGAGCTTCCTCTGTGCTCTTTCATTCCTGCTCTGATGGGTGTCAGCTCTGTGAACTCCACAGCAATCTGTTCTTAGAATCATGGCATGGGTTGGGTTGGAAGGGACCCTTGAAGCTCATCTAGTCCAAACTCTCTGTAATCAACTAGTTCAGGTTGCTGACAGCCCCAGACAGCCTAACCTAGAATTTTTTTAGGGATGGGGCTTCTGCATGACTTGCTGCAGCTCTGAACTTGCAAGCCAGGGGAGAAGAGCACAATCTCCTGGGGACAGCAAGGCTGTTTCTCTCCAAAGCTCAGGAATCCATCTGTGTGGAGCTATGAAGAACATCCTCTCACTGTCTGATGCTACAACAAGGTTCACAGATCTGTCTGGAGCTTGGTTCTTGGCTTCCTTTCCTGTGACTACTTGGTGTCTCTGCCCTGGTGCCACTGTGGCGAGTGGGGGAGATGGTGGCAGCGTGGCACGTGGGTGGGTTGTGGATTAGAGGTAGCTCAGCTAGGGAGCCACAGGCTGGGTTGGGTTGGAAGGGGCTTTCAAAGGTCACTCAGTCCAACTTAACCTGCAGTCAGCGATGATGTCTGCAACTAGAGCAGGTTGCTGAGAGCCCCAGGCAACCTGACCTGGAATGGTCCCAGGGCTGAGCCATGCTGCCAAGCTGCCAGTGCCCCACCGATGGTGCAGAGGAGAAGATGGATGTTCTGGCTGTCAGGTCATGTCTGCACAGAGGAAATCAAAGGGGCACAGGTTTGAGGGAATTCAGTCGAAATAATGGCTAAGCTGCTGCAGAAGTGTTCAGTAATCCCCTTGGGTCCAGCATCACTTTGTGATCTCTCTGCCGTCATTCATTCCTTCCTGCTGGCCTTCCAGGATCTGAAGGGGGGCTACAAAAAAGCTGGAGAGGGACTTTTTAGGCTCTCAGGTAGTGACAGGACTAGGGGGAATGGAGCAAAGCTGGAGATGGGGAAATTCAGACTGGACGTGAGGAGGAAGTTCTTTATCATGAGAGTGGTGAGAGCCTGGAATGGGTTGCCCAGGGAGGTGGTTAAGGCCCCATCCTTGGAGGTGGTTAAGGCCAGGCTGGATGAAGCTGTGGCCAGCCTGATCATAGGGTGTCCCTGCCCATGTCAGGGGGGTTGGAACTAGATGATCCTTGTGGTCCCTTCCAACCCTGACTGATTCTATGATTCCTGCAAAGAAACAAAAAATGGGGGAAAAAGTCAGACTTCCTATTTGTATGAATATTAATGATTTTGTTACTGTTGATGTTTAATATTAGCAGTGTTTTCCCAGGCCTCTGACTTGGAGGCTTATTCTGTGGGAATTTGTCACCATTCCAGGCTCCCTGGCACCAAGAAGCTGCCCTGGGAGCCAACCAGTCCTAGCCAAAAGTGGAGGAGCTGCTGTTGATGAATCCAGCTGTTGGTTCAAATTGGCTTGGGTTGTGTTGTCTTCCCAGTGACTCTGGAGGAACTAATTCAGTCTCAGCAGGTCAATTTTCTCCTGCTTGAAGATGGTGGAGTTGCCTCTGCTCTGATTTATTCCTGAAAAGCATCTTCTCTGATACTTGGTTGTTTCTGGGTGTGTAAAGGGCTCAGAGGAGAATGGATTTGATGTGTTCTTGGATCCAGAAGTGGGGTTAGTAAGATGAAGGATTAGCTGACATGTGTGTTTCTCTGGCACATGTTGCCAGCTTGTGTCCAGCTTTTTACCCAACAGCACCTCCAGGTCCTTCTCCACAGGCTGCTCTGCAGCCCTTCATCCCTTAGCCTGTGCTGATACCAGGGATTGCCCTGACCCATGTGCATGACCTTACACTTGGCCTCGTTGAACTGCACGAGGTTCACATGGGCACGTGGTTCACACAGGCACAGAAAGGGCCATATCAGCCTTCCAGAAAGGCATCCAGACATGGGTGTTAGGAGGCAGTTCTTGCCAGAGAGAGTGATTGGCATTGGAATGGGCTGCCCAGGGAGGTGGTGGAGTCACTGTGCCTGGGAGTGTTCAGGAAAAGCCTGGCTGAGGCACTTAGTGCCATGGTCTGGTTGATTGTCTAGGGCTGGGTGCTAGGTTGGACTGGATGAGCTTGGAGGTCTCTTCCAGCCTGGTTGATTCTATGACTCTGTGGTTTGAAGAAAGCAGGTAATAAACCCTCTTCCATTTCCCTGTGGATGGGCTGAAATATTGTGTCTGTATCCCACCAGGATGGGCAGCAATCAGTAGAGAGAGCTCAAGAGGATCCTCTGGCTTTAAAGGATTGCTCTGCTCCTTGCATGCCTCTCCCAGCACACCTCACTGCAGTGGTGGCACCTTGTAGGTGATAGGGCTAGGGGACCACCATGCTGAGCAGCATGCAGTGATGGGCTGGCCGTTGTCCCAAGCAGGGCACTTGTACTCCCTTCCCAAGGGAGTCATTTAAGGTGCTTTGTGAACACGCTGAGTTATCTGGGGTGGCTTCTTCCACCTCCTAGCTACAGCCAGGAAGGAAATACAGCAGGAAAACGACTAGAGGTTGTATCAGGGATCTGCTCTTGCAAGCTCCTTGTGCTGTTGGCAGGGAACGTAGCCAGCCTGAGATTTATGGCTTCGCATTTCCAAGACAGGATTTAAACTTTGATCCTGCTTTGCTCCCCTTCTCTGACCTCTTTGCAGGATTTGCTTTTCCAGGAGCTCCACATCTCACACCCTGGGCTTTTATTTGAGAAGCACTGACCTTACATCTTTGCTGCCGTTTCTTTTACCTCCATTTTTTCGGTCATGATCCCATAGCTCCTTGTCTGCTCCATGTGAGTCACTTTGTGTGGGCAGGCGTTGAGAGGGGTCAGCACCGTCCCTCTCTGCCAGGTGGTGGCACTCAAGTCTTCATGATGGATAGGGGACAACCTAGAGACTGCTGTGTAGCATCTCTACCTGCAGTCGGAGACATGAAACATTCCTCTAACAAGAAGGTTGTCAAGGCCTGGAACAGGCTGCCCAGGGCAGTGATGGAGTCTCCATCCCTGGAGGGATTTCAAAGCTGTGTAGATGTGGTGCTGAGGGACATGGTTTAGTGGTGACCTGGCAGTACTGGCTTAATGGTTGGACTTGATGATCTTGAAGGTCTCTTCCAATTAAAACAATTCTGTGGTCTTGAGCAGCAAATGTTTTGCTGTCTCCTCAGAGGGTCCAGGACAATATTTAAGCATCCTGATGACTTCCAGGCTCTAGACTGTGGTGGATGCTCCAGCACTGCACATCTGTGCAAGTAGAATAGTGAGCCCTGGTACTTCTCTAAGTTAAGCATAAAAGCCCTGGGGTCAAGGCTGGAGCAGAATGGGAGCTGCAGGGTGGTTAGCACAGCTGTCAGGGCTGGCTGGGACAGGAGTGGACCCCTCCAGCTTGTTTTCTGCCTGGGCTTTGCAGACTGAGCTGGGCAGCATGCCAGTGGTTAGCAACCAGGGTGGAAAAGCTCTAACTCATCCAGCCAGATGTGTCAAGAAGAGTGCTGCAGAGCAAACCACCAACCCCTCAGGCACCTTGCATCCTGCTGCCAAAGCCACCCTGCCCATAAATCACATCTCCTGCCAACCGGCACGGCCGCAGCAGCTCTGCCCAGCTCAGCAGCCGTTAGCCTGAGCCTCACTTCAGCCAGGGCAGGAGAAGTGCTCTGGTGATGCCTAGTGGAGGCATGGTGGCCATGAGCTTGGGTGATGCAGCTCACATCCTCTGCCCTGGCCAGGATGGTGGTGATGGTTACTTTTGGAAGTCTCAACAAGGAGCACACTAGAGGAGAGGCAAGGGCTGGCTGTGGTTGGGCTGAGCTGCTCCATGGTTGCTTAGCTTTCCTGGTCTGGCTTTTTGTAATCCTTGTGGTGGTAATGCTAAGGCTCAAGCAGCTTCTGAGTATGCAGGAGGCAAAAGTGGGTCACAACAACCCCATCAATGCTCCAGGCTTGGAGCAGAGTGGCTGGAAAGCTGCTTGGCAGTAAAAGACCTAGGGCTCTTGGTCAACAGCTGACTGAAGATGAGCCAGCAGTGTGCTCAGGTGGCTAACAAAGCCAACAGCATCCTAACCTGCATCAGGAACAGTGCAGCCAGCAGGACCAAGGCAGTGATAGTGCCCCTGTACTGGGCACTGGTGAGGTCACCCCTTAAGTACTGGGTTCAGTTTTGGGCCCCTCACTCATACACTGAGGTACTGGAGAAAGGCAGCAAAGCTGGTGAAGGGTCTGGAGAACAGGACTGGTGAGGAGCAGCTGAGGGAACTGGGGTTGGTTGGTGTGCAGAAAAGGAGGCTGAGGGGAGACCTTCTGGCTGCCCAGGGAAGTGCTGGAGTCCCCATTCCTGCAGCTGTGTAGATGTGGTGCTGAGGGACATGATTTAGTAGTGACCTGGCAGTGCTGGGTTAATGGTTGGGTTGGATGATCTTAAAGGTCATTTCCAAAGGGAACAATTCTGTGAGTTCATCAATTTCTTGGCCTTTGGCTGCTGGGCTGGGGAAGATAACTGACAAATGAGGGCTGCCCAGGGAGGTGGTGGAGTCGCCATCCCTGGGGGTGCTCAGGAAAAGCCTGGCTGAGGCACTTAGTGCCATGGTTTAGTTGACTGGATAGGGCTGGGTGCTAGGTTGGACTGGATGATCTTGGAGGTCTCTTCCAACCTGATTGATTCTATTCTATTCAGTAGATGGAATGAACAAAGAGGCACAAGACCAGGAGGGTGTCATGGTTTTATGTGCCATACCAGGTCGCTGCCTCGAGATCATTGCACACAAATCCTATCTTTGGGGTGGAAGAACATCTCTAGACCACGCAGCCACAGAGGACAAATGCAGGACTATTAACCCTCACTAGTCAGAGGTCATAAGAATCAGCCTCCTGGCATGAATTAGGTTGGAAAGGACCTTTAGAGGTCACCTAGTCCAACCCCTCTGCAGGCAACATAATTCTCACCTAAGAAAATCTCCTGGCTGCAACTGCTGAGCCATGTGGAGCAGGAGTCTGCCCTGGCAGGGAAGTGGGTGCACAGAAGGTGGAAGGGGGGATCATGCCCTGCAGCCTCGTGGCACTGAGACATGTAGACATGGTATGGTGACCCATACAGATGGAGAGAGCTGATGGAAAATGCCAACACCTCCAGCTGGCATCGCTGGCATCCACGTTTATCTGGGAAAAGAGCCTCCAGGGCCCTCTTCCTCTCTGGTTAGCGTTGCTTGGCTTCCAGCCTCAGGATGGGTGTTTTGTGTGCCCAACCACTGTTTCACCAACCCTTGGGCCAAGCTGCAAACAGCCTCTTTAAAAATACATCTGTTGTGGGTGCTGGAGGATGGGAAGCTCTCAGACATGGCTGATCTGAGTGTTTGTGAGGGAACTGTGTCGTGCCCACCCTTGAGAAGCTTCTGCAAAGGAACAAAAAGCAAAACGAGATGAATTACTTCCTACTCAGGGGCTTCATGTACAGAGTGATTGTCTCCAGAGAGGGCTTGTTTGACATCATTCCCTCTCTAAACTCAGTATTTCCTGGGAGGAAGGAGATCCCAGCAGGAGCCATCTCTTTGTGATGAGCCAGACAGATCCTAATGAGCTCAGTAGCCCTGAACCTCTCCAGCAAAACTCATCCTGAAGGCATTCGGGTGCAAAATGAAGCATTGCCCTCTTGGCCTCTTTCACAGAGTCACAGAATGCTTTGGCTTGGAAGAGACCTTAGAGATCATCCAGTTCCAACCCCTCTGCAGTCAGCAGGGACATCTGCAGCTAGAGCAGGTTGCTCAAAGCCTCATCCAGCCTGGTCTTCAACATTTCCATGGATAAGGCATCGACAACTTCTCTGAGCCACCCTTTCTAGCGTCTCACCACCATCACAGTAAAAAACTTCTTCCTAATGACCAACCTAAATCTGTCCTGCTCTAGTTTAAAACCATTGTTCCTTGCCCTGTCACTGCAGGACCTTCTAAACAGCCCCTGCCCAGCTTTCCTGTAGCTCCCTTCAGCTACTGGAAGGATGTTCTAAGGGCTCCATGGAGCCTTCTCTTCTCCAGGCTTTGGATAGCAATGACAAGCTTTGATCTCACCTTGAAGTATCTGAGATACATGGTGCCCACTCAAGTCCTGTGTCTGTCAGCATTGTCAGGCTGGAGAAATGTAACCTTACTAGGTGATGATTATGGGGAAGATGGTGGTGGTGATGATGATGGTAGTGAAGATGATGATGGTGGTGGTGATGATGGTGACAATAATGATGATGGTAGTGAAGATGGTGATGATGGTAATGAAGATGACGGTGGTGGTGATGATGATGGTGACAATAATGATGATGGTAGTGAAGATGGTGATGATGATGGTAATGAAGATGATGATGGTGGTGATGGTGATGTTGACAATAATGATGATGGTAGTGAAGATGGTGATGATGATGGTAATGAAGATGATGATGGTGGTGATGGTGATGTTGACAATAATGATGATGGTAGTGAAGATGGTGATGATGATGGTAATGAAGATGATGATGGTGGTGATGGTGATGTTGACAATGATGATGGTAGTGAAGATGGTGATGATGATGGTAATGATGATGATGATGGTGGTGATGGTGATGTTGACAATAATGATGATGGTAGTGAAGATGGTGATGATGATGGTAATGAAGATGATGATGGTGGTGATGGTGATGTTGACAATGATGATGGTAGTGATGGTGGTGATGATGATGGTAATGATGATGATGGTGGTGATGGTGATGATGATGGTAATGAAGATGATGGTGGTGATGGTGATGATGATGGTGACAGTAATGATGATGGGAGTGAAGATGGTGATGATGATGGTAATGAAGATGATGGTGGTGATGGTGATGATGATGGTGACAGTAATGATGATGGTAGTGAAGATGGTGATGATGATGGTAATGAAGATGGTGATGGTGGTGATGATGATGGTGACAATAGTGGTGATGATGGTAAAGATGATAATGGTGGTGATGATGATAATGATGGTGATGATGGTGGTAATGGTGATGATATTTTGCCAGCAGCAATTGCAGAGGCCATTGAATGCTGCCACTGGATGTTTTCTGATGTTGCTACCCACCCTTCTCTGTTCCTTCTGCAGATGAGACTCCAATCATAGCCGTGATGGTGGCCCTGTCTTCCCTTCTAGTCATAGTATTTATTATTATTGTGCTGTACATGTTAAGGTAAGAGATGATTTAATGCTGACTTCCCTTGTCTGACAAAAAATAATGCCTGAATGAGTGGTGTTTCAGAAGCTGGAGGCTGACACAGCCACATTTTTCCAAAGAAACCTGTAAGGATAATGGAAGTGATGTTTGGGGTTACCTGGGAGATGCTGGTTTACTCCTTCCCTGATGAAGCTGATCCTTGCATAGGGAATTGCCTATGCTACTGCTGAAAGTGTCCTATTTAGTAGGGTGCTTTAAACTCCCAGCTCCTGTCAGCGTGGTTAGAAAACAGGTGAAGTTTCTGTGCAAGGCTGAGGGTGTTGGGTTGAGTCATCCAGGGAAGCTGAAGTTGAGCCAGAAAGTCCTTTCCCTATATAAACAGGGATGTTATTCCTGGATTCCCATCTTGGTGTCAAACATGATCTGACATCCAGAGCCAGGCTCTGCCTTGGGTACCAGACCTATGTGTGGTGCCTATGCATCTTCTGCTGCGAATGGGGTGCAACCAGAGTGCTGGGTGGTGCTGCACCTGGAACCAGAGCATAACAGAGCATGTTTAGGTCCATTTTTACCAGATCCAAGCATCTGGGCTGCTCCAAGTGCAGCCTCCCCAGCTCCTGAGCACATACCTGCTCAGCAAGCAGAGGATGTTCATTCACCTGCAGTAAACGTTTTCATCCACTCCCCACAGTGGCGACTAAATAAGTTAATAAAAGAAGAAAAACCAATTTCCTTAGCAATGGAAAAATTCCCTTGGTGTCTTGGCTGTGGGCCTGCCCTCACAGCAGTGAGGCTGAGCAGAGTTTTGCCTCCAGGAGCTGGGAGTTTGAGTCCTCCCCACCTGGCTTCCAGCCCTTCCAAAAGGGTTTCTGCTTGCCACCGCCTGCCCAGTGATTCAGCAAAACCCTTTGCTCCAGGCCAGCCAGCGCAAGCATCTGCTTCAAGTTAAAAGCTGTGCTGCAGAAAGGTGGATCAACCTGGGGTTTATGTGCTTTGCTGGGTCAACCCATGGAGCAGGAACTCCTTGGGGTGTCCTCCATAAATAGCAGCCTTAGAGCTTTCTGGCTTTCACCTTGCTCTGGTCTGCTGCAGCCTTTACGGATGTGGTCAAATTTAGGCTCATAGGAAGGATTTTAGAGGTCCTATAGCCTCTTGGACCCACCAGCTAGTTCACCAAGCCAAGAGAACTCATGGGACACACTTCTGGCTGCAGAAAGTAACCTGAGTAGCTACTGATGTTCTCCACCCCTTTGTCTTTGGTAGGTTCAAGAAATACAAGCAAGCAGGGAGTCACTCCAACTCCTTCCGACTGTCCAACGGCCGGACAGATGATGCAGGTGAGACCCGCGTCGGTGCAGCATGGGGAGCAAAAATGCACCTCACAGATGCAATGTTGATGCAGACATTCTTCAGAACAACAACAGAATATTCTAGGGTTTCCTGCTTGGAATCAGTCCAAGTTAGCTGGTGAAATATCCACCATTTCCCCTAAAAACTCTAAACATTATCACAATACCATAAAACCCTTGAAGAGGCAGCAGCAGGACTGCTTTGTGCTCTCCAGGGCAGCTCTCTGGGCAGGACAGACCTACCCACGTATTGCCTTCCCTCTTCCAGCACAGCCATAAGACATAGAATAGAATCACAGAATCAACCAGGTTGGAAGAGACCTCCAAGATCATCCAGTCCAACCTAGCACCTAACCCTATCCAGTCAACCAGACCATGGCACTAAGTGCCTCAGCCAGGCTTTTCCTGAACACCCCCAGGGATGGTGACTCCACCACCTCCCTGGGCAGCCCATTCCAATGCCAATCACTCTCTCTGTGAAGAACTTCCTCCTAACATCCAGCCTATACTTCCCCCGGCACAACTTGAGGCTGTGTCCCCTTGTCCTGTTGCTGGTCACCTGGGAGAAGAGACCAACCTCCCCCTGGCCACAACCACCCCTCAGGTAGTTGTAGACAGCAATGAGGTCTGCCCTCAGCCTCCTCTTCTCCAGGCTAAACAACCCCCAGCTCCCTCAGCCTCTCCTCACAGGGCTGTGCTCCAGGCCCCTCACCAGCTTCATTGCCCTTTTCTGGGCATGTTCCAGTATCTCAACATCTCTCTTGAATTGAGGAGCCCAGAACTGGACACAGCACTCAAGGTGTGGCCTGAGCAGTGCTGAGTACAGGGGCAGAATAACCTCCCTTGTCCTGCTGGCCACACTGTTCCTGATCCAGGCCAGGATGCCATTGGCTCTCTTGGCCACCTGGGCACACTGCTGCCAGCACCCCCAGCTCCCTCTCTGCCTCACTGCTCTCAGCCACTCTTGTCCCCAGCCTGTAGCACTGCTTGGGGTTGTTGTGGCCAAAGTGCAGAGCCCTGCACTTGGCCTCGTTCAATCTCATCCCACTGGCCTCTGCCCACCCATCCAGTCTGCCCAGGTCCCTCTGCATGGCTCTCCTACCTTCCAACAGATCAACACCTGCTCCTACCTATATATATATGTGTATGTGCAGCCTCACAGAATTCCAGCACAGTGGGAGTTGGGAAGGACCTCTGGAGACATCCAGTCCAATCCCCCTGCTAAAGCAGAGTCACCCACAGCAGCTAGCTCAGGATCACAATGTCTAAGGGGGCTGGAATATCTCAAGAGAATGAGGCTCCACAACCTCTCTGGGCAGCCTGCTCCAGGGCTCCAGCACTCTCACACCAAAGCTTCTCCTGTTCAGATGGAACCTCCTGGGTTCCAGTTTGTGCTCCTTGCCCTGTGATGGGCACCACTAAGAAGTGTCCAGCCCCATTCCTTGCCCCCCACACTTTAGCTCTTGCTGAGCATTGAGAAGCTCCCCTCTCAGGCTGTTCTTCTCCAGGCTAAACAGTCCCAGGGTTCTCAACCTTTCCTCCTCACAGAGATGCTGAAGGCACCTCAGCATCTCCATAGCCTCTGCTGGACTCTCTCCAGTAGTTCCCTGTCCCTTTTCATCTGGGGAGCCCAGAACTGCACACAGTACACTAGATACGGCTTCCCTAGGGCAGAGTAAAGGGGTAGAAAATGGAGAAGTAGGGCAGGGCTATGAAACACTCCTCCAGCAGGTGTGGTCTCACCAGGGCACAGTAGGCAGGAGACGAGAACCTCCTTTGACTTACAGGTCACACTCTTCTAAATGCACCCCAGGATCCCATTGGCCTTTTTGGCCATGAGGTCACATTACTGACTCATAGTGAGCTTGTTTCCTGCTAGGACTCCCAGGTCCTTCTCTGCAGAGCTACTTTCCAGCAGGTCAGCCCTTTACCTGTACTGGTGAGCTTTACAGGCATGTAGCTAACAGTGGGGTCTTACTGGCCAGATCTGATGGTACTGGTCTGGAGAGGTGACTGAGCACATGAAAGTTCTGTTCTGTTTGAGAAAGGTCTTCAAAGGGCACATGGAGGAGGTCCTGAGTATGTATTTGTATTGTTCTTGGTGGGAATATCATAAATATTATACCCCAGAATAAATACCAATACACCAGAATAGTGCAGAGACACCAGAAGACAGTCCAGGGAAGCCCCTGCATGTGGCACCGAGCCCAGTGCAGTGACAGAGCTTGGGGACTTAGCAGATGTCCTCCCACCTCACAATTTTGCAGGAAAGTATTTTCTTCCTTTATGTTTTCATTTGTTTCTTTTTCTGAACTTTCTGTGTTTGCCATGATTTTTGTCAAGCTTTTGGAGGAGAAAATATTTACTTCCTGATTTTCATTCCAGTGGCAAAATGTTTGTCCTCAAGTGGTTTACTGTTCAAATGAGCAATCCCTTCCAACACCAAACTACTCACAGCTCCTCTGGAGTTCTCACAGTGTTTCTTTGGCTCAAGTAAGCTTCTTTTATTAGAGAACACACCTTGGTCAATTAATTACATATCCTTCTACCCTTTTCAATCAGGGTCATGGCTGATTAAAACTCAGATCTTCGTGTTAATTGTAGGCACCAAACTTAGATTTCTGCCACAAAGCAGGGAACAGAATCACAGAATCATTAAGGTTGGAAAAGACCTCTAAGATCATCGAGTCCGACCATCAGCTTAAGACCATCATGTCCCATTAAATCATGTCCCAGAGTGCCATGGCCACAGGTTTCTTGAACACCTCCAGGGATAGTGACTCCACCACCTCCTTGGGCAGCTTGTTCCAATAGCTGACCACTTTTTGCTACTATCTGTCCTTTGGAATAATTCTGGGGTTTCTTAAAATGCACAAATGCCATTTAAAACTCTTTGCAAACCAAATGTGATGTCTGAACTCTTCTGTCCCTGAGCTTGTCTCAATTTCTGGCTTTCTGGCTTTGAGCCTATGGAGGGTCTGAAGCTGAGCATATCCATCCTTGTGTAGGCACCAAAGTAAGAGCTGAAGAGGAACTGTGGCTCAGTTCAGGTCCTTTTCCTGAGCTACTTCTGAGCACCTTCAGAGCAAGTGCTAACTGAAAATCAGCACTTGTTTCTTTATGTTGGCAGCTGAGACCTTCCCAATCCATTTTGCATCGCTGTGAACGAAGGTGTGAACTTCCTAAAGCATCAGTGGTGTTGGTATAACCCTCAGGTGGCCTTTCTTGGCTTTACTAGAGAAGCAAGAGCAGCAGCCAATTTTGCTGTGTCCACCTGGGAGCTCTATCGCTGTGTTGGTACCAGATGTTCTGTGTGAGCAAGGCTGAAGTCTGAATTCAAAGTGAAGTGGTCTTCATCCCCCAGTATTGATCATTTGGTCCTCATTGCCCTCTCTTACCTCTCTAATAGTGTAATGCTTGACCACAGGGTGTTCAAAGAGTTTCTTATTGTCATAGAACCATAGAATTCTTTGGTTGAAAGAGACCTTTAAGATCATCAAGTCCAACCCAGCACTGCCAGGTCACCACTAAACCATGTCCCTCAGCACCACATCTACAAAGTTTTGAAACCCCTCCAGGGATGGAGACTCCACCACTGCCCTGGGCAGCCTGGGCCAAGCCTTGAAAACCCTTCTGGGGGAGGAATTGTTCCTCATGTCCAACCTAAACCTCCCCTGGTACAGCTTGATGCCATTTCCTCTTGTCCTATCACTTGGGAGAAGACACCAACACCCACCTGACTCCACATTCCTTTCAAGGACTTGTAGAGAGCAATGAAGGCTTCCCTCAGCCTCTTTTTCTCCAGGCTGACCATCTCCAGTTCCTTCACCTGCTCCTCACCAGCCCTGTTCTCCAGACCCTTCACCAGCTTTGTTGCTTTTATCTGGACACACTGCAGCACCTCAATGTCCTTCTTGGAGCAAGAGGCCCAAGACTAAACACAATACTCAATGTGTGGCCTCACCAGTGTGTCCACTACAGGGGCACTATCACTGCCCTGGTCCTGCTGACCACTCTATTGCTGATGCAGGCCAGGGTGCTGTTGGCCTTGTTAGCCACCTGAGCGCACTGCTGGCACATCTTCAGTGATCAAGGGCCCCAGGTCCTTTTCCACCAGCCACTTTGCCCCAGGCCTGGAGTTTGTTAGTTTTGGTCCTCGTTGTCCCATTCTCCCTCTACAACAGCACAGTGCTCAGCTACAGGTGCTGAAAGAGTTTCTTATCACAGCACCCCCAGGCTTCTGTGTACCACCCACAGGAAGAGCAAAAGACCAGGAAATTTTAAGTAGGTTGGGACTTTGAGCAACCCAATTCTAGTGGAAAATGTCCCTGCCCGTGGCACAGGCTTGGAACTAGATGATCTTTGAGGTCACTTCCAACCCAAGCATTCTATGAAAATACAGGAGATGGTGAACATGAAGGGCACCTACAGGAAGGGTTGGGGAGGGACTATTGACAAGGTCTTGTAATGACAGGACAAGGAGTAATGGGTTTAAACTGGCAGAGGGGAGATTCAGACTAGATGTTAGGAAATAGTTCTTTACAGTGAGGGTGGTGAGACAGTAGAACAGGCTGCCCAGGGAGATTGTGACTGCTTCTTCCCTGGAGGTGTTCAAGACCATGTTGGATGAAGCCTAGAGTGACCTGCTCTAGTGAGAGGTGTCCCTGCCTATGGCAGGGGGTTGGAGCTGAATGATCCTCGAGGTCCCTTCCAACCTAAACCATTCTATGATATTATTATTATTATTATTATTTCACAGAATGTCAGGGGCTGGAAGGGACCCTGAAAGCTCATCCAGCCCAACAACCCTGCCAGAGTAGGATCACCTATACCAGATGACACAGGAACATATCCAGGCAGGTCTTGAACATCTCCAGAGAGGGAGACTCCACAGCCTCCCTGGGCAGCCTGTTCCAGGCTTCTGTCACCCTCACAGTGAAACAAACTTTTCCTTCTGTTTCCATGGAACATACATACATTTAAATTTAGAATCACAGAATCAGTCAGGGTTGGAAGGGACCACAAGAATCATTTAGTTCCAACCCCCCTGACATGCCCAGGGACACCCTACCCTAGATCAGCCTGGCCACAGCCTCATCCAGCCTGGCCTTCAACACCTCCAGGGATGGGGCCTCAACCACCTCCCTGGGCAACCCATTCCAGGCTCTCACCACTCTCATGCTCAACAACTTCCTCCTCACATCCAGCCTGAACCTACTCACCTCCAGCTTTGCTCCATTCCCCCCAGTCCTGTCACTCCCTGAGAGCCTGAAAAATCCCACCCCAGCTTTCTTGTAGGCCCCTTTAAGATTGAAGACATGAAGCTTGAGACTGCATCTGGAACACCTCCGCTGTGAGGACAGGCTGAGGGAGCTGGGGTTGTTCAGACTAGAGAATAAAAGGCTCTGGGAGGACCTTAGAGCTGCCTTCCAATGCCTGAAGGAAGGCTGCAGAGGGACTTTTCATATGACTGTAAACATGGAGAGCTCAGGGTGCACAAGGTCCCTGTGCTCACCTGGGCTTGGCCGAGTGCTGGGCACGGGCAGCAGCTGGGTGGGCACCCCTGATGCCCGTGTGTCGTTGCAGAGCCTCAGAGCATGCCGCTGCTCGCCCGCTCCCCCAGCACCAACCGCAAATACCCTCCTCTGCCCGTGGACAAGCTGGAGGAGGAGATCAACCGCCGCATGGCCGACGACAACAAGCTCTTCAGGGAGGAGTTCAACGTGAGTGCCTTTGCTTCTTGCCCTCACACCTTGCTCTTGCTGTCAGGCTTAGGATGCACAGCAGGGGAAAATCTGGCACAGCTTGGCAGAGCGGGAACAAAGCAGGTGGTACCCCAGAGAGGAGCCGCAGTGGTGCCAGGCAGGGGCCAGCATAGCAGCCTGGGGTGATCGAGTCAGGAAAGTAATGGTGCTGAGCATTGTGCTTCTGAAGAGCTTATCTGGGAGCTTGATTGAAGGTCTTCCTGTGCCTCAGGCTGCAAGCTGAGGAGACTGATTCTAGTCCTGGGGAACGGTGGTGCTGAGAAGCCCTTGCTCTGCTCCAGCATGAAACCCAGCTGGGACTGGGACAGCATCACATCACCTGTGACCCCAGCACTCCCTATCCCAGAGGTCCCCAGCACTACTGGATGAAAAATCAGCCCCTGCCTGGGTGTCCATTCCCATCCCTGTACCTGCTGGGGTGACAGGGCCTTGAGCTGGGTCACCGTTAGCATAGCTGTTGATGGAGGATGCCTCAGCAGCAGCCTCCCCGGGCAGAAACGAGCTCCCGGACTGCTGGGCTGGTGGGTTTGGTTTTGGAGACTTTGCTGCCACCTCGTGTCTGTGGGTCCCGAGACTCCAGATACTACCTTTAAGAAGGGATTTGCTATCTCTGGTCCAGCCCAGGCTGTTTAAATGGTTGCCTTGGGGACAAGGAGCTGGTTTTGGGGTGGAGAGGAGGGGTGAAGGTGGTGGGGATGTGTCTGAAAGGGCAGGATGCTCAGATGTGGTGTGCTCCAACACACCAGTTGTATTGTATTTACTACCATGCCATGAGTAGGAACATCCACAGATTGCACTGGGTTTGAAGGGACCCTCAAAGGTCATCTTGTTCAACACCTCTGCAGTGACCAGGGACACCTCCAACTAGATCAGGCTGCCCAGGGCTACACCAGGTCTGCATCCCTGGGCAGCCTGTTCCAGTATTCAGCAACATCATGGAAACTCTGTTTTCCTGCCATTGCAGGCTCTCCCAGCATGTCCCATACAGGCCACATGTGAAGCTGCTTCCAAGGAGGAGAACAAGGAGAAGAACAGATATGTGAACATTTTGCCCTGTAGGTATCAGAGCTGACTGGGGGTGGAAATAGGAAACAGCTGGGGGCCCTGCCAGGGCTCCCATTCCTGGTTTTGGGGTGGGCAAGGATGCGTTTGAGGTTGTTTCACCTCCTAGATGGGTGGTTGCAACTGGTTTAGCCTTAGGTACCTACAAGGAGAAGCTTCCTGAAGCTGTCGGTGATCAAGAGACCTTGGGAAATGATAGGGGTGGGAAATGCCAGCACAGCCAGCTCCTGTCAAGTGCCATAGGCTCGTAGGCTGTCTTGGGCACCTCCTTACATCTGCAAGAACCTTCCCCAAGTGAGGTCTAGCACCTCTCTGAGTTGAAGGGAGAAGAATTTGGGGGCATAAAGGTGTTAGGGGCCAGGGGGGAGCCAGCAAACCCAGCGTGCACTCCCAGCACCAGGTTATCTCAGCAGGTCTGATGCCAGCTGAGTGGAGGGAGTTGGTTTTAATGCAGAGCTTTAATTTTCCTCCAGATGATCATTCCAGGGTTCACCTGACTCCTGTTGAGGGGGTTCCTGACTCCGACTACATCAATGCCTCCTTCATTAATGTGAGTTTTGTGCTCTAAAGGGGACATCTCTGCCCAGCCAGCGGTCCCTGGTCCCACCAGGAGCAGGGGGATTTTATGGGGTGTGACTTGTGCCTGGGAGAGGATGGTTAAGAAACCACCTCCTGTGTTACCATCTCCTCAGCTCCTCCAGAACAATAAATGACTCTGTTCTTTGATCTCCTAATCTCTGCCTGGCCGTCGTAGGGCTCATTGTGCTCCTCTCCCAGTCATGAGCCCAGACTATACCAGATGGAATAAGAGGCTGAGAGCTGACACTCAGATTCTGGTTGTACCCCTCCTCTTGCTTGGTTGTGTTGCCATAGTCACATCTCTTCCCACCTCTGTTTCCCACACTTAGACTCCTTGGGGTGCTGCAAATCTGAGGCAGCTGGTTTGGAAGGGCCTTGGGAACTGTTCCTGCAGGGACTGGGGATTTCTGATTAACAGCTGATGAGTGATGGGGCTGGTTTGTCAGCAGTCCTTGCCAGCTTGCAGGCCTGGCTGTGGGAAAGGCATCAGAAGAAATCAAGGAACCCAGCTGGAACAGAGTCATAGAATGCGCTGGGTTGGAAGGGAACCTCGAAGGTCATCTTGTCCAACATCCCTGCAGTGAGCAAGGATATCTACAGCCAGAGTGGGTTGCTCAGGGCCCTGTCAAGTTTGACCTTGAATTTCTCCAGGGATGGAGGTTCAAGTACATCTCTGGGCAATGTGTTCAAGTATTTCCCTACCCTCATTATCAAGACCTTCTTCCTAATGACCAACTGAAATCTCCCCTGCTCCAGTTTCAGACCATTGCCCTCATCCTATCCCCACAGCCCCTTCTAAACAGTCCCTCCCCAGCCTTCCTCTAGGTCTCCTTCAGATATTGAAATGTTGCTCCAAGGTCTCCCTGGAGCCTTCTTCAGGCTGAATAATCCCAACTCTCTCAGCCTGTGTTCACAGGAGAGGTGCTCCAGCTCTCTGATCATGTTCATGGCTGTGCTCTGGACCCACCTCAGCAGGCCCAGATCCTTCCTGTGTTGTCCTGCTCTACTTCTAGGAGGGGGTGGGTCCCCTGTGGTTATCACCATATAATTCAGAGAAATTGGAAGGTTGATAGGAAGAAGAAGGCCTGGAGAGACATGAAGGCATATAAAAAGATGGAAGACCCAAAAGAGCTTTTTACTGTCCTCCTCAGTAACTGTCCTCCTCAGTAACTGTCCTTTGGGAACACAGCCAATCCCCATGGGTTCAACAGCCTCACCTCCCAAAGATGAATCCTCCTTTTCACCTGATGCTCTGGATGCAGGCTGTGATTCCAGCAGAAAGGCTGACAGGTGCCACCTCATTAGTGTTCTTTGCCAGCAAGTGGGGTCACTCCCACCTCCCAGGAGCATGGAGAGCATTGCTGTGAGGCAGGGACCCTTGGCAGAGGGATTTGCCATCACTTCTGTCCCACTGTCAGTGCTGTTTATCCCTTCAGGGGCTGCAGCCCCTTCTCTGCCTGAGGGGGGCCTGAGACACAGAGCAGGCAGTGGCTGTCCATGGTGTGGATGCATTTCATGGTTCTTGTGTGCTGAACATACTTATCTTTGTCTCCCTTTTCTCTGCAGGGGTACCAAGAGAAAAACAAGTTCATTGCTGCACAAGGTAAGCAGTCTGTTACTCCTGTAGCTCTGTCTGCTGGTGGTTGAGTTGGGGTCCTGCTCTGTGAAGCTGTGCCAGTCACAGCACAGTGCCTTGCAGTGCAGCCTTGGTCAGAAGGAGGTTTGGGAACGAAATTTGTTCCCCAAATGGTTTTCTGAGTCAAAGAGCGGAGCTGGGTGTGTTGCGGAGAAGGAGAAGCCCTACCTGGGTCATGCAGACTGCAGGAGGGGGTCAGGGGATTTTTGCCCTTTGCCTTGTCCTTCCACCCCAGCCCAGAGCTGCAGGTGGTTCTGATCTCTGGAAATGCTGCCAGTGAGCTGCTTAACTCCTCACATCTGTTCCACTCACTGCAAGACAGGCATGGAAGTGCTGGAGTGTGTCCAGAGAAGGGCAGCAAAGCTTAAGGGTCTGGAGAACAGGGCTGGGGAGCAGCAGCTGAGGGAACTGGGGTTGTTCAGCCTGGAGAAAAGGAGGCTGAGGGGAGACCTTTTGCCTCTCTACAACTCCCTGAAAGGAGGTTGGATTCAGGTGGGGGTCTGATTCTTCTCCTTATTAAAAAGCAATAGGACAAGATTAGAGATATCAGCTGGACTTGGTGATCCTGAGGGTCTTATCATAGAATCATAGAATCAGTCAGGGTTGGAAGGGACCACAAGGATCATCTAGTTCCAACCCCTCTGCCATGGGCAGGGACACCCTACCCTGGATCAGGCATTCCAAGTGGAATGTTCCTGTGTGATTCTGTGTGAAGAGGAAATGGCCTCAAGTTGCACCAGGGGAGGTGTAGGTTGGACATGAGGAAGGACATCTTCCCCAAAAGGCCTGGAACAGGCTGCCCAGGGTAGTGGTCTAGCCTCCATCTCTGGAGGGCTTTAAAAGCCATGTGATGTGGTGCTGAGGGACATGGTCTAGTGGTGGCAGTGCTGGGTTAATGATTCTGTGATTTCTCCTTTGTAAACCTTGTCAGACCAGGTCATGGTCTCGTGCCCCTGGAGAGAAATTGCCTGTGGTTTTCAGAGGAGAGGCAGGACTCAGCTACTTAGGGCAACAAGCGTCACAAGTCTTTCCAAGCTCAGCTGCCCCCAGAGCATCACCACCTTGCATGCACCAGCTGTGAGCCTCCAGCTCTCCTGCTTTCCTTGGACTGGTTGCAGCAAAGTCTGTAAACCAAGATGCCTCCTTGGAGGGAGGCTCCTGTTAGCGAAAGGATAGTTCTGTGACCGTAGGAGGTGGTCTGCATCTCCTCTCTTGGCTTGCAAGTGGGTTAGGACATGGCCTGCCACTTTGCCTGGTTCTTGCTGGAGGAGGAAGGCTGGAACTGGTCCTTCAGCAGTACCAGGCTGAGGTGAAGTTTTGGCTCTGCTGTTCTCTTGGCTCATCCTGGGCCTAAGGCCTGGCAAGGGAGGTCTAGGTTGAGTCAGGTCCTTGCATTGCAGGCAGCGGTTAACCACCCTTGTGCCGCGCTGAAATGGGTTCTGACACAAAGCTCTGGGACAGGGCTTCTGCAGACTGCTTGCAATGGCCACAGGCTTCCTGGGTGACCTTGGGCAACTCATTTCCATGCTCCATTTGTCTGATTTCCTCTACTGGGGCTAAAAGAGGAATTTCTCACCATAAAACGTATCCCAAAAGCCCAGCTCCTGTGTGACAGCTGCAACTGCTGGATACCAAAACCCTTCCTGTGCTGACATCTATTGGCAAAAACCGTGCTGCATCATCCGTGGGCTGTCACTTCTCATGCCCTGGGTTTCAATCTCAGCCCTTGAGGGTGTGCCAAAGACCACTTTTTCTTCTTACCTTCCCCTTAGGACCAAAGGAAGAAACAGTGAACGATTTTTGGAGGATGATTTGGGAGCAAAACACAGCAACAATTGTCATGGTGACCAACCTGAAAGAGAGGAAAGAGGTAGGTGCCAGAAGGCTTCTTAGGTTGGTATCCAACTCAGCTTCACCTGAATCTGGCACACCTCATGCCCATGGACATGTCTCTGATCCAGTTCCAGGTGTGAGAGAGACCAGAGCTCACCTGCACCTGTTTTCTCTCCCCACAGTGCAAGTGTGCTCAGTACTGGCCAGACCAGGGCTGCTGGACCTACGGCAACATCCGAGTGTCCGTGGAGGACGTGACTGTCCTGGTGGATTACACCGTGCGCAAGTTCTGCATCCAGCAGGTGCCAGTGCTCCTGTCCCCATCCCTCCCCTCCCTGTCCTGGGCATCCAGCAGATGCTGGTGAGCTCAGCACTGGGGCCACTCCTCTTTAATCTCATTATCAGTGATTCTGCTGGAGGGCAGGAAGGCTCTTCAGAGGGATCTGGACAGGCTGGATCAATGGGCTGGGGCCTATCACATGGGCTTCAACAAGGCCAAGTGCCAGGTCCTGCACTTAGGTCACAACAACCCCATGAATGTTCCAGGCTTGGGGCAGAGTGGCTGGAAACTCCCTGCTGGAAAGGGACCTGAGGGTGCTGGTTGACAGCAGCTACACATGAGCCATTGTGTGCCCAGGTGGTCAGGAAGGCTACCAGCATCTTGAGTTGCATCAGCAATAGTGTGGCCAGCAGGACTAGAGAGGTGATTTTCTCCCGGTGCTGGGCACTGGTGAGGCCACACATTGAGAACTGGGTTCAGTTTTGGGCCCCTCACTCCAAGAAGGACATCAAGGTGCTGGAGCAGGTCCAGAGAAAAGCAACAAAGCTGGGGAAGGGTCTGGAGAACAGGGCTGGGGAGGAGCAGCTGAGGGAACTGGGGGTGTGCAGCCTGCAGAAGAGGAGGCTGAGGGGAGACCTCATTGCTCTCTACAGCTCCATGAAAGGAGGCTGGAGCCAAGAGGGGATTGGTCTCATCTGCTAAGGAACAAGTGACAGAATAAGAGGAAATGGCCTCAAGTTGCTGCTGGAGAGGTTGAGGTTGGACATTAGGAAAAAATTCTCTGCTGAGAGGGTTCTCAAAGGCAGGAACAGGCAGCCCAGGGAAATGGTTGAATCCCCATCCCTGGATGTATTTGAAAGCCACTTAGATACACTGCTCAAGGATGTGGTCTAGTAGTAGAGTTAGATAATGGTTAGATTTGATGACCTTGAAGGAGTTTTCCAATCATAGTGATTCTGTGAGCTTCCCTAGTCCTTTGAGGTGCTGGGAGAGGAGAGTTGGGATGAAATTACCTCAGCATCCATTTTTAACAGGAGGTGTTAAGAATTTGCTCCCCTTAACCATCCAGGAGCCCATTCCCAGCGGATACCAGCATGGTTGTGCTGAGAGCGAGGAAGCTGATGGATGCCACGGCTGAAATTGAGTCCTGTCATAGTCCAGCAGCTGGTGTTAGCAGAGTCAGTTCCTGCTGTTACCCTGGATACTTAATGCCTGCCCATAATCCCATTTATCCCAGGAGCTGAGGCAGAGCCCAGGGCCATGTGTTGGTTTGATTGCTTTCCCATCTCACTGCTGTTTTCTGCTGGCTCTGGGTGCTTTAGTCACTCTGTTTTCCTGCTGCTCTTGAAGGCAGACAAGGAAGGGCTGGTAACTGAAAACCTGTTTGGCCCCTGAATGGGGTTCTCCTGACACTCCAACAGCCTAGACATGGGTCGTTTCCTCTCCTGCTTTCAATACAAGGATGCTATGGGCAAGGATCAGAGAATCATAGAATAATGGAATGGTTTAGGTTGGAAGGGACCTCCAGAGGCCACCTAGTCCAACCTCCCTGCAGTCAGGAAGGGACATCTGCAATTAGAGCAGGTTGCTCACAGCACCACACAACCTGGTTTGGGATGGTTCCAGGAATGGGACATCTACCACCTCTCTGGGCAACATAGGCTGAGGTCTCCCCATCCTCAGTAGCAAAAAATTCTTCTTTCTCTCTAGTCTGAATCTCCCTCTTTTAGTTTAGAACCATCGCTACAGTCCCTGATGAAGAGTCTCTTCCTATCTTTCCTGTAGACCCCTTTAAGTACTGAAAGGTGACAAGAAAGTCTCCCTGGAGCCTTCTCTCCTCCAGGCTGAACAGCTTGAAGAAAGATGGAGCAGTGGCTTCCATTTGAGCTGGCTGGGAATGGAGTACAGCAGTTTCTGCCAGGCTGGAGCTGTAGCCAAGTCTGCGCTGGCATCTCTCACTCCTGGGAAGCAGGATGTGATGCTGGACAATTAACTTGTCCTGCTGGTAGAGACTGACTTGGCCCTGGAGCCTGGGTCTGTGCCCTTTGCCTGTGGACTCTAGTGCTTCTGAAGCTGTCCAGCTCAGCCTTGGGGCTGCAGCTCCCTCTCTGCCCCTGTTTTGGGGGAGGGAGAGGAGATCTGAGGGGTTGCCATTAACGTTCCACGTTTCCCCTTCAGGTGGGCGACGTCACGAACAAGAAGCCTCAGCGCCTGGTGACACAGTTCCACTTCACCAGCTGGCCTGACTTTGGGGTGCCCTTCACCCCCATTGGCATGCTGAAGTTCCTGAAGAAGGTGAAAACTTGTAATCCCCAGTATGCAGGAGCAATAGTGGTGCACTGCAGGTACGTCCTGGCCATGCTGATCTCTGCCTCTCCAGGGTCATAGAACTGCTGAGCTTGGAGGAGACCTCTCAGGTCATCCAGTCCAACTGCTCACGTAGAGCTCACAACCCCACCACTACTGCTAAGCCTCTGCCACTAAACCATGGCCCTCAGCACCACATCCATCTGCCTCCAGAGATGGGGACTGCACCACTGCACTGGGCAGTCTCTTCCAGGGCTTTTCAACCCTTTTGGGGAACAAACTGTTCCTTGTGTCCAACCAAAACTCCCCCTGGTGCAACTTGTGGCTGTTTCCTCTTGTCCCATTGCTCGTTCCTTGGAAGAAGACCCCAACTTCACCTGGCTCCAACCTGCTTTGAGTGAGTTGCAGAGGGCTAAACAAGCCCAGTTCCATCAACTCTTCCTCACAAGACTTGTGCTCAGGGCCCTTCACCAGTTTAGTTGCTCTTCTTTGGACATGCTCCAGCACCTCAACATCCTTCTTGTGCTAAGAGGCCACTTGGGAAGCATCTCCAGTGCAATACCAAAGGCATTTTGTTTTGTTCAGGCCTCTTTTATTCAACTTTCCCATGTTAAACAGGAATGTTTCACATGGGAATGTTAGGAAAAAAATGGATCTGGATTGAAGGAGCTTATTGGATTCAGAAGATGGTGGTGTTAGACCTCGTGTTGAGTGGTTACTTGGAGAGCTGGATGCTGAGTGAGCCCAGCTAGGCACCATTGCTGGGCATTGGTGGCATCCCCCTTGGCTCTCTGCACAGGAGGGCAACATCCCTTTCTGTGACAAGGCAGTGCTCAGAGTCATAAAATCAAGGAATTGTTTGGGTTGGAAAAGACCTTTAAGATCATCCAGTCCAACTCTGCCAAGGCTGGTGCTAAACCATGTCCCTCAGCACCACATCTCTGCCTCTTGGAAACACCTCCAGAGATGGGGATGCAGGCACCTCCTTGGGCAGCCTGTGCCAGTCCTTGAGAACCCTACTGCCCATCTAACCCTGCTCAGCTGATGGTGTGCCCACGAGTGGAGACCACTCTGTCTGACCTCCCATGGAGCTGCCTCAGGCAGAGCAGAGCCACAGAGGCTGTCCATGCTTCAGTAAGGGAAGGTCCCACAGTTAAAGGCAGCAATGGTCACATTGTCAGCCTCCCAAATGCACCTTTCCAGCTTTCTTCTCAGGAGGCAGCTGAGCTTCGTCTACGCGTAGCCTCTGCTGGCCTGCTCTTTCTTTTTCTCTTCAATGGTTGGGTTCCCAGCACAGATCAGGGCATCTCCGTGGGCTCACCTTCGCTTGGTGGGGGCTGGCTGGAAGGAGCAGCAGGCACTGGCAGGAACAGGCAGCCCATGAGGACTTCGGAAGCTGTAGCTGGCTCAGCTTTCACTTGGGCTCACCCTGCTCAGTGTCTGGCAGCTGCTGGAGTTGCTGTGCGCATCTCAGGCCATGGCGAGCAGCAGGCTGGGGACCTCTCTGCTCTCCAAAGCAGCTTTTGCTCTTTGCTCCCCGCTGGGAAGGGTGGGGCTCGCTGGGGGCCGCTCTGCGCTGAGCTCCTGTCCCTCTGCTCCCGCAGCGCCGGGGTGGGACGCACAGGCACTTTCATCGTCATCGACGCCATGCTGGACATGATGCACGCCGAGCGCAAGGTGGACGTCTACGGCTTCGTCAGCCGCATCCGTGCCCAGCGCTGCCAGATGGTACAGACAGACGTGAGTGTGCCCCGCGGCCCTGCGCCCACCTCTGCCGCCTCTGCTCGCTGCCTGGCCTGCGGGCCTCAGCGCCAGCCCTCCTTCGGGAAGGAGGCTCCCAAAACAGAGCCTTTGGCTGGGCCCTGCTCTTTGTAATCTCCTTTGGAGAATTGTTTTGGTTGGAAGAGACCTTTAAGGTCGTCAAGTCCAACCCTTAACCCAGCACTGCTAGGTCACCACTAAGCCGTGTCCCTCAGCACCACTTCTACACAGCTTTGAAACTCCTCCAGGGATGGGGACTCCACCACTGCCCTGGACAGCCTGGGCCAGGCCTTGACAACCCTCTTGGAGAACAAATTGTTCCTCATGTCCAACCTAAACCTCCTCTGGTACAACTTGAGACCAGTTCCTCATGTCTTGTAGTTTGTTCCTCAAGAGGAGAGATCAGCCCTCACCTGGTTCCAGGCTCCTCTCAGGGAGTTGTAGGCAGCCAGAAGGTCTCCCCTCAGACTCCTTTTCTCCAGGCTTGGAGAAGGTTTTGTGTCATGTTAGCTTTGAGTGATGTAGTAAATAAGTTCCCAGTCCCTGCAGAGCAGCAGGAAGGTTGTTGTCCACTTTCCTGGGGCCCAGAGAGCTGCCACCTGCCCAGTGAGGCTGGGTGGGCAGTGGGTTTGCAGCCAGTGTGTGCACTGGTACGGGATTGCCCTTGCTGAGCAAGGACTGGAGGCTGATGGCTTCTCTCTGCAACCCCTGCAGATGCAGTATGTGTTTATATACCAAGCACTTCTGGAGCACTATCTCTACGGTGACACAGAGCTGGAGGTGACCTCCTTAGAGATCCACCTTCAGAAGATCTACAACAAAGTGCCAGGGACCAGCAGCAATGGGCTGGAAGAGGAGTTCAAGGTGAGCAAGGTTCTTGTTCTGGTGGATCTGCTAGGATGGTGCTGGTCTGCTGGGACCACCGTGCCCTTCCCTGGCACTGGATGGCTCTGAAACCTGCCTCTGCTTTTGCTCCTTCCTCTGCAGAAGCTCACTTCAATCAAAATTCAGAATGACAAGATGAGGACAGGCAACTTGCCGGCAAACATGAAGAAGAACAGAGTGCTTCAGATAATTCCATGTAAGTCTTGTCTGTCTGCTTGCTGGGGTGTTGGAGACAGGAGTCAGGCTGGAGAAGTGGGCCAGCAAAAGCCTCATGATGTTCTACAAGGACAAGTGCCAAGCCCTGCCTCTAGGGAGGAACAGTTCTAGGCACCAGTAAGTGCTGGGGGCTACCCAGATGGAAAGCAGAAGGACCTGAGGGTGCTGGTGACAACAAGCTGACCATGATCCAGCAACGTGCCCTTGCGGCAAAGAATGGCAGTGGTGTCCTGGGCTATGACAGACAAAGCATTGCCAACAGGCCAGGGGAGCTTCTCCTTCCCCTCTGCTCAGTGCTGCTGAGGCCACACCTCTGTGTGGTCTGTGTCTGGTGCTGGGCTCCCCAGTACAAGACAGCCATGGACAGACTGGAGAGAGCCCAGTGAAGGGACTGGGGCATCTCTGCTGTGGGGAGAGGCTGGTGGAGCTGGGACTGCTCAGCCTGCAGAAGAGAAGGCTCTGGGGAGCCTTACCTATGTCTATTAAATCCTTAAAGGGGAGGTACCAAGAGGACAGAGCCAGGCTCCTTCCAGTGGTGTCCAGTGACAGGCCCATGAGCACAGACTGAGACACAGGAGGGTCCCATCAGGAGACACTTTTCAACTGTGAGGGTGACTAAGCACTGGCACCGATTGCCCAGGGAGGTTATGGAGTCTCCTTCTCCGGAAATACCCAAAAGCTGTCTGGACACTATCCTGGACAACCAGCTCTACTTGGTTCTGCCTGAGCAGACACTGGCCCAGGTGTCTTCTAGAGGTGCCTTCTAACCTCGACCACTCGGGGCTCTTGTGAATGCTTAGGAACTGTTGAGACATTTGTCATTGACATTAGTGGAGCCACAGACTGGCTGAGGTGGGAAGGGCCTTCAGAAGGTCGTCTGGTTCAACCCTATGCTGCAGCAGGGACAGTATGAAGGGATGGGGCAGAGTCAAGGGCAGGTCGGTTCTGTGGCGAAGTACAACTCTGCTCTTGGGCTTTCTTGCTTTCATTCTGTCCTGTCTCTGCCTTGACTTTCTTCTCAGGAGGTTTGTGCTCCTGAGCCTTTCTGCTTGGAGGCAGAATAGAGTCCTTGTGTTGAGCAGGTGCTGCTCCTGAGTCATCATCCCCTTCTCCCTCCCCAAACCAGAGCATGGCAGAAAGAAGAACTAAGTCTCCTTGTCCTGGATGGTGCAGGACAGGTTCCCAGATCTCTGTCCTCTTACCTAGACCTTGGTGACTTACCAGGCCATGTGTGGTTACCAAGGAGTCATACTTGGAAGGTGTTCTCAAAGCCTCAGATCATTCCACTTGTGTTTCAGATGAGTTCAACCGAGTAATCATTCCAGTGAAGAGAGGTGAAGAGAACACAGACTACGTCAACGCTTCCTTCATTGACGTGAGTCTTCTTTCAGCTTCTTTCCATCTCCTCCCAGTGGAAACTCCCTACCTCATGCTGCTTCCTACAGAAAGGATTTGTCCCAGAACACTCCTGCTCTAGGCTTTGTGAGGCTCTTTCCAGCTGACTTGACTTTGTGTCAGCAGATGGTCTCCTGGGGTGCACTTAGAAGAGTGGAGCCAGCAGGTCAAGGGAGGTTCACCTCCCCTGTCTACTCTGCCCTGGTGAGGCCACACCTGCAACACTGTCTCCAGTTCTGGGCTCCCCAGCTCAAGAGGGACAGGGACCTGCTGGAGAGAGTCCAGTGGAGGCTACGAGTTCGCCGCAGGGACTGGAGCATCTCTTTGAGGAAGAAGGGCTGAGAGCTGGGACTGTTTAGCCTGGAGAGGAGCAGCCTGAGAGGGCATCTGATCAGTGTTTGTAAATATCTGAAGGATGGGTGTCAAGAGTAAGGGGCCAGGCTCTTTTCAGTGGTGTCCTGCGACAGGACAAGGGACAGTGGGCACAAACTGGAGCCCAGGAAGTTCCATCTGAACAGAAGGAGAAATTTCTTTGCTGTAAGGGTGTTGGAGCCCTGGAGCAGGCTGCCCAGAGAGGTTGTGGAGTTGTCTCCTCTGGTGATTTTAAAGAGCTGTCTGGATGCGTTCCTGTGTGACCTGCCCTAAGTGACTGCTTTGGCACAGGGGTTGGGCTAAATGATCTCTGGAGGTCCCTTCCATCCCCCCAGCATTCTGAGATTCTGTGATTCCATGGCAGTTGTTCCTTCCTCCAAGAAACCCCTCTGTACCTGCAGTCTCCTTGTGACAAGGATGGTTGGAGAGGAGAGCTGGAGCTTGAGCAGAGCCTATACATCCTGGTCTCACTTCTGCAACTCTGGGCCCTGCTGATGGTTCTGGAGAAGTGGATGCAAGGTAGCCATGGAAGTGATTGCTCTATGGCACTGCTCATTTGATCAGAAAACATCCAGCAGATTGGGTAAGGGAGCAGAACACGGATCCCAGAACCCCTGAGGAAAACCAGGTCAATCCCATTACAGCTGTCTGAGGGACAGGAGGAGGCGAGGCAGAGAGGTTAAGTGCTTCCCTCACTGCAGGGAGGAGGCAAAGTGATTGCACATCCTCTGCTTGTGAGTAATGCTGTTGACTTGGGGGGGGTGCATCTCCTAGGAGTGTTGATCTTGGTGCCATGGTGGCAGCGCTGGCTGCCGTGACACAGCCCTGCTCTTTTCCAGCCCCATTTCTATTTTCATCTCCTAATGACAGGGCTCATTTTTTCCCATCAATGGACAATTACAGCCCTGTGTTGAAACAACAAAACCAACATCTTCCCAGTTACAACACCTCACATTAATTGCTCCCTGAAATCTCCACTGCTGGGTCCCCACGGGTTGCTCTGCTGCAGGAGCGTCCAACACGGCGCGGCTGGGAGCAGCGTGGAGCTCAGAGAGCTGAAATGTCACCTCAGCCTTTTTGGGTGAGGATTTCATTTCCTGCCTCTGCTGAACTTTGCTTCAACGACAAGCTCCAGATGATGAAGTGTCTTTAGTCACAGCCTGCAGAAGGGCACAGGGGAATGGTGGAGAGGAAACAGAAGGATTTTGTGGCTGTGGAAGAGCTGGAATCAGCCAGACATAGGGCTGGGTTTTGTACATCACAGATCAGAGAATGATTGGGGTTGGAGGGGATCTACAAAGGTCATCTAATCCAAACCGTCTGCAGTCAGCAGGCACATCTGCAAGTAGAGCAAGTTGCTCACAGCCACAAATAACCTGACCTGGAATGGTTCCAGCCATGGGGCATCTTCCACCTCTCTGGGCAACCTGGGCCAAGGTCTCCCACCCTCAGGATAAAACATTTCTTCCTTCTCTCTCTCTAGACCGAATCTCCCTCTTTTAGTTTCAAACTATCGCCTCTTGTCCTGTCACAACAGGCCCTGCTGAAAAGTCTGTCCCCATCTTTTCTGTAGGCCCTTTGAGTACCGAAAGGCCACCAGAAGGTCTCCCTGGAGCCTTCTCTTCTCCAGGCTCAACAACTCAAACTCTTACAGTAGAAGGCTTCCAGCCCTCCCAGCATTGCTGTGGCCTCCTCTGGCCCCACTCCAACAGGTCCCTGTCAGTGCTGTGCTGAGGACTCCAGAGCTGGCCCCAGCACTGCAGGTGGGGTCTCAACAGAAGAAAGGGGCAGAATCCCCTCCCTTGAGGTGATTCACACAGAGTCATGATGCTCCTGAAGTGCAGCTAAGCTTGGTAACCCCACCAAGTCCAGAAGCCTTCCTTCCTCTGCTCCCACATCCAGGCAGTGCCAGCTCACCCCTGTTCCTGTTTTCACATCACAGGGCTATCGCCAGAAGGACTCCTACATTGCCAGCCAAGGACCACTGCAGCACACGATAGAGGATTTCTGGAGGATGATCTGGGAGTGGAAATCCTGCTCCATAGTGATGCTCACGGAGCTGGAGGAGAGAGGCCAGGTGAGCACCTGGGGATAGCTGCATTTTGGCACCAGCAAAACACATCAGTGAGACCCCTTAATATGCCCTACTGGCCCCAGCACTGCCCATGCCACCTATGTTGGCTGCTGCTTCCCCCCTGCTCTGTCAGGAAATACATTTCAACCTCCACTTCTAATGCAAAGAATCCAGTTGTTTGCAGACTCAGAGTGGGGAGATGTTCAACAGAGCAACTCTCAACTTTCAGTTCTCAAAGCACCTTTGGGTGCAGCAGGCAGCTCCTCTCTGAAGCAAGCCTGTAGGACCCCTCATGATTTTGGGCAGCTGCCAGTCACAGAGGAATCATAAAATCATGGCATGGTTTGAGTTGGAAGGGACCCTTAAAGATCATCTAGTC
Organism: Tricholaema leucomelas; assembly: GCA_013400475.1. Taxonomy (NCBI): domain Eukaryota; kingdom Metazoa; phylum Chordata; class Aves; order Piciformes; family Lybiidae; genus Tricholaema lacrymosa; species Tricholaema leucomelas. The sequence continues at coordinate 261,007 of WAAF01002409.1, forward strand.
CAGCATGCCTGCAGTGAGCAGGATGCCCCCTGATGGAAAAGAAGTCTTCTGTTCGAGCCCTTGAGAAAAGCACAGGGTCTTCACCTGCCTCCTGCTGCCTTCCCAGGAGAAGTGTGCCCAGTACTGGCCATCCGATGGCTCTGTGTCCTATGGAGACATCACTGTGGAGCTGAAGAAAGAGGAGGAGTGTGAGAGCTACACAGTGCGGGACCTGCTGGTGACAAACACAAGGGTAAGAGCGTGGCCTTCACCCTGCAGGGGAGCTCTGGGTGCTCTTGACATTGGCTGCCAGCAGCTCTTGCTGATGTTCATAGTGCTTTGGGAGTCTTCTTGCAAGTGCTGTACCTCCCCTCTGGCTTTCTCAGCCGCGTCCATCATCTCCCTGTCATCCACTTCAGTCCCTTCGTGGTCCCTGTGCTTCCCTCCCACCACTCAGGGTGCTTCTGCTAATAGCTTCTCATCTAGTCCCTCTGCCCTGGTGTCCCCCAGCAGCCCTTGTCCCTGTGCCCACCACCCAGCAGCCCTCATCCTCCTGCCTTGTCCCTGTGCCCACCACCTAGCAGCCTCCCTGCAGATCCCCATTCCACACACCCTGCCCTGGTGCATGCTCTGGCAATGCCTCCCTTCCACAAGTGGCCATCGTTCTTGAGTGGATGGTCTTTCCAAAGCCCTGAGTTCCTGGGTTTCTTGGTAGGAATCTCCTACCAACTTCCTGACCTGGAGCCATGCTCTTCCACCAGGAAAACAAGAGCCGTCAGATCCGGCAGTTTCATTTCCATGGCTGGCCAGAAGTTGGGATCCCTGGGGATGGGAAGGGAATGATCAACATCATTGCAGCTGTACAGAAGCAGCAGCAGCAGTCTGGCAACCACCCAATCACTGTGCACTGCAGGTAAGGCCTGGCTGAAGGCAGGGGTTGGCCACCCCACCAAGAGGAGCCTGGGAGATGGTCAGAGCTCCTTCAGAAGACCTGGGCTGAGTTGGAGCAGCCCAGGTATATCACAGTATCACACAGTATCACCAAGGTTGGAAGAGACCTCACAGATCATCAAGTCCAACCCTTCACCACAGAGCTCAAGGCTAGACCATGGCACCAAGTGCCACGTCCAATCCTGCCTTGAACAGCTCCAGGGACGGCGACTCCACCACCTCCCTGGGCAGCCCATTCCAGTGTCCAATGACTCTCTCAGTGAAGAGGTTTTCCTGCTGGACTAAGCTCATGCAGAGCATGTCCTGGCTAAGCTGGGAGAGGATAGGACTCCTCCAGTTCTCTGGTGGTTCCCCTATGAATTGTGCCCTAGCAAAGCAAACCCACCTGAATGCATTCCTGTGTGAACTACCCTGGGTGATCCTGCCTTGGCAGGGTGGTTGGAGTCTGATCTCTGGAGGTCCCTTCCAAGCTCTTAGGTTCTGTGATTCTGTGAGCATGGATGGTTTCCTTTACCTTCTTGTTTCTCTTTGCCAGTGCTGGAGCAGGAAGAACAGGCACTTTCTGTGCGCTGAGCACTGTCCTGGAGAGGGTGAAGGCAGAAGGGATTCTCGACGTCTTTCAGACAGTGAAGAGTCTGAGACTACAGAGGCCACATATGGTGCAGACACTGGTAAGTGCAGCTGGGTGCACCCCACGCTCCTCCTGCCACCCCAGACCTCAGCAGAAACAGGCTGGGGACTCAGGGTTGGGTAAAGACTTCCTCAGCTGAAGGATTTCTCTCTCCATGAAAGAGTAAGGGGTGGAGGGGGGTCAGGAGATATCTCCCCTTCTTCTTGTTCGGACATCTGGAAGAGCTGAGCTTGGCTGGCTGGGGGCGTCAAGCCACAGACCTTGTATTTATGGGCTCCAGGAGCCTGGAAACATGTGCTGGAGTGGCTGTGGCATGGGCTTGGGCATGCAGGGGAGGAGCAGGCACAACCAGATGGGGTCTTGCAAGAGGAGGCTGCAAGGATGCTCAGGGAGTTTTTAAAACAAGCATTTTGGGGTCAAAATAGGACAGGGGAAATGGGAAAGCAGAGGCTCTTTAGGTGATGTCACCCCAGCAAGGAGGGTGGGCAGCCTGCATTTGAGAGGCACTAAGGATGCCTGTTCTTGCCCTGGGCCTGGGCTGAGGACATCCAACCGTGCTTGGTCCCAGATTGCCACAGGGCATCAAATTATGTCTGAACTGTAGGTCCAGAGTCTTGTTCGTCACAACCATCAGTGACCTGGATGAAGGGACAGAGTGGAGCCTCAGCCAGTTTACTGTGATACCAAACTGGGAGGAGTGCCTGACCACGTCAGGCTGTGCTGCCACTCAGACAGGCCTGGACAGGCTGGAGAGCTGGGTGGAGAGGGGAACCTCATGAAGTTCAGCAAGGGCAAGCGTAGAGTTCTGCAACTGAGGAGGAATAACCTCCTGCTCCAGGTCAGCTGAGGGGCTGACCTGCTGGGAAGCAGGTCCACGGAGTGTTGATGGGAGTGCTGGTGGACAAGTTGCCCATGAGCCAGCAGTGTGCCCTTGTGGCCAAGAAGGTCACTGGTCCCCTGGGGTGCATTAAGAGTGTGGTCAGCAGGCCAAGGGAGATTCTCCTTCCCTTCTAGTCTGCCCTAGGGAGGCCACATCTGGAGTACTGTGCCCAGCTCTGGGCTTCCCAGTTCAAGAGAGAGAGGGAACTGCTGGAGGGAATCTGGCACAGGGCCACCAAGATTCTGAGGGGACAGGAACATCTCTCATATGAGGAAATGCTGAGAGCCCTGGGGCTGGTTAACCTGCAGAGGAGCAGCCTGAGACAGGATCTGTTCAATGCTCAGCAAGAGCTAAAGAGTAGGGGGGAAAGAGGAGGTGGCCAGACTCTCTTCAGTGGTGCCCAGCAACAGGACAAAGGGCAGCAGGAACACCTGGAACCCAGCAGGTTCCGTCTGAAGGAGGAGAAACTCCTTTGGTGCGAGGGTGATGGAGCCCTGGAGAGGTTGTGGAGTCTCCTCTAGAGAGATTCCAAACAGCTGGCCATTGTGATCCTGGGCAAGCTGCTGTGGGTGACCCTGTTTTAACAGGGGGGTTGGACTGGATGAGCTCCAGAGGTCCTGCTTTAGCAGGGGGTTGGACTGGATGAGCTCCAGAGGTCCTGCTTTAGCAGGGGGTTGGACTGGATGATCTCCAGAGGTTCTGCTTTAGCAGGGGGTTGGACTGGATGATCTTCAGAGGTTCTGCTTTAGCAGAGAAGTTGGACTAGACGATCTCCAGAGGTCCCTTCCATCCTCCACCATGCTCTACCAGTAAATTCCCATGGTCTAACTGCCCTCTCCCTGCATCCCCCAGGAACAGTACGAATTCTGCTACAAGGTGGTGCAGGAATACATCGACGCCTTCTCAGACTACGCCAACTTCAAGTGAAGATGAAGAAGAAGAAGAAGAAGAAGAAGAAGAAGAAGAAGAAGAAGAAGAAGAAAGATGATGGAAAAAAAAAACACCCAACAAAATCCACACCCCGAAAAAACAACATGTCAGAAGAGTTGCCTTCTTTAATATTTTGTAATATTCTCTTTGTTAATATAACCCCTGCCCCCCCAAAAAAACACACAAAAAAAACCACAACCAACAAAAAACAAAGCTGTGTATATATCTTACCTGGGTTAGAGGTTGGTACCATAAGCTTCATATTAGCTGGAGATTTTATATGTAGCAAAGTGTTAGTGCACATCCTCTTGGCTCCCTTTTGTTTGTTTGTTTTTTTTTTGGTTGGTTTGGGGTTTTATTTGTTTGTTTGGGGTTTTTTTTCTCTTTTTTTTTTTTTTTCCAATGTTTTATTGGGGAATTAAATAGCTTTGATGTTTGGATTAATATTGTCACCTCACCTCTCTTCTGGAGAGCTGAGGGTTGTTTGTAAATCTTATTTTTGGTTTTTGGTTTGGGTTTTTTCTTTTGAGGGAGTAAAGGCTTTCTTAAAAAAAAAAATTAACAAGAAGAAAAAAAAATATATTGGCTCTCATCTGAAATAATAACAAAAAACAATCGACCTGCAGCCTCCCCAGACAACCTACAGCCTCCTCAAACAACTTACAGCCTCCCCAAACAACCTACAGCCTCCCCAGACAACCTACAGCCTCCTCAAACAACCTACAGCCTCCTCAAACAACCTACAGCCTCCCCACACAACCTACAGCCTCCTCAAACAACCTACAATGTCCCCAAACAACCTCCAGCCTCCTCAGACAACCTCCAGCCTCCTCAGACAACCTACAGTGTCCCCACACAACCTACAGCCTCCCCAAACAACCTACAGCCCCAAGAGTTTTTCTGGACCTGCAGGGAAATGGTTTCATGGAATCCTGGAATGAATGGCTGAGGTTGGAAGGGACCTCAGAGATCATTTACTCCAACCTGCCTGCCATGGGCAGAGATACCTCTCAATAAGGCTTGGTTGCTCAAGGCCTCATCCAACCTGACCTTGAATAACTCCAAGGAGGAGATAGCTACAGCCTCTCTGGGCTGCCTATTCCGGAGTCTCACCACCTTCACATTGAAGAACTTCTTGCTAAGATCCAGTCTAACCCTGCTCTCCCTCAGCTTCAAACCATTCTCCCCTTGGCTTGTCCCTAGGCACCCTCATGAAGAATCCCTCTGCAGCCTTCCTGTAGGATCCCTTCAGGTACTGGAAGGCAGCTCTAAGGTCCCCTCTGAGCCTTCTCTTCTCCAGACTGAACACCCTCAGCTCAGGCTATCCTCATAAGCAGAGGTGCTCCAGCCCTTGGATCATCTTTGTGGCCTCTTCTGGACTCACTCCAAAGGCTTTGTGTCCTTCTCTACATTGGGGACACCAGAACTGGATGCAGTATTCTAGACAGGATTTGATGTTTCTCTTGCTGGTCAGCTCTTTAAAAATCAAAAAGGAGAAAGAAAGAAACGTACCCACAGAACAGCTCCTCCTGGCTCTGTCTGTGTGGATAAGGCCAGTGGTATCCTGGGGTGTAGCAAAAAGAGTGTGGCAAGCAGGAGCTTTTCTTCCCTCTCTACTCTGCCCTGGGGGAGTCACATCTGGAGTATCGTGTCCAGTTCTGGGCTCCCAGTTCAAGGACAGGGACTTGCTGGAGAGGGTAGAGCAAAGGGCTGCAAAGCTGCTGGGGGTGGGGGCTGGAACATCGCTGTAAGGAGGAAAGAGAATTGGGGTGGCTTAGACTGGAAAAGAGAAGACTTAGGAGGGTCTCATCAGTGCTGATCAATACTGGAAGGGTGGGTGCCAGGAGGATGGGACCAAGCTTTTCTCTGGGGTGCCCAGTGACAGGAGAAGGGGGCAAGAGGCACGAACTGGAACATCAGAAGTTCCACCTAAACACGAGGAGGAAGTTCTTGAAGGATGGCAGAGCACTGAAACAGGCTGCCCAGAATGGTGGTGGAGTCTCCATCTCTGGAGACATTCCAAGCCCAAATGTGTGACCTCAAGGTGCCCCTGCCTTGGCAGGGCTCTTGGACTTGATGATTTCCAAAGGTTTCTTCCAACCCCTACCATTCTATGATTCTGTATGTCCTGATTTTTTATCCAAAACCAAAAAGGTTTCCTCCTTCAGGCACAGGCCACCGGATGCTGCCTGTTTGGACACAATAATGACCTTAGCAGCAACTGGTGGGATTGCAACCCCTAAAAATCCCAAACCCCAGGATAACAAAAGGATTTCTGCTTCCTAAAGGAAATGTCTGAGTGTTCAATGCTGGGTTTTAGATCTGCCTCAAGGATAGGGTTTGGAGTGGGACCCTGCAGGCCTGCTGTCTTCCAGTAAAAACCCAGCAGGCAGGGCTGCTGCTGTGTGGTGTTCAGGGGCTGGAGAAGAAAGCAGCTCCATGTGGTCCAGGCTCTGTGTTCTCACCCATTGTGGTGTTTCTTCCCATGTGCCACCCAAACCCTTCCCTCTCTTTGGTCTGTAACAGCAGTGAAAGAGGAATTCTGGAGCCATTCCAAACTGACACCATGCTGCAGGAGTTTGCCTCCATCTTTAGGCTGGGAGACCTCCAGTCCTTGCTGCTGGGGGAGATTTCAGGTAGCTCTGGCATCTCAAAACATCACAGAATGGTTTGGGTTGGAAGGGATCTTTAAAGATCATCTAGTTCCAACCCCCTGCCATGGTCAGGGACACCTTCCACTAGATCAGGTTGCTCAGAGTCCCATCCAACCTGACCTTGAAAACTTCCAGGGATGGAGAGTCAGCAGCTCTAGGAACTTGTGCCAGTATCTCACCCCCACCATCATGAAGAATATCTTCCTTCTATCCAATCTCAGTCTATCCTCTTGGAGTTGAAAACCTCAAGAAGCTCTCTACAGGGTCACCGTTGAAGCACTCAGAAGTTTCTAAAGCTGAGGGTGACACTTTTCCAGCCTGAGAGATGTTCTTGCTGCCCTCAGGACAAGTTCAGAGGTTTTTTTCTCTTGGGTTTTTTTTTTTTGTGTGTGTGGTTTGTTTTGCTCCAGTGGAGGCTCCACATTTGAGATTTGGTCTATCAGGGAAGGAGGCAAAAAATAACTGCTGGGTTTTATCCTTCCCTTGCCAGAAGTCAGACATGAGGAAATCCTGACGCTGGTGGTGGGCCAGGTTGATTTGAGCAGTTCTGTTGCTATGAAGAGGTGGTTGATGAAACCCCCTCCTGGTTCCTCCTGCAACTGGGAGACCCTGCCCTGGTTAACTGGGGCAGCTCCATCCCCTGCCTCAGGTACTAGGAGAACTGAGTTCGGAGTGGAGGTTCCGCTCCAAGGATTAAGCTGGGCATGCAGGGTGGTGATAGGAAGCACAGAGAGGTGGCAGGGATCAGGGATGATGACATTCCTACCCAGCAAGACCCAGAGGACACGGAAAAAGCCTCTCCATGGTGAGGTATCTGAGTTTTCCAGCATAGCTTTACAATCCAGGTGGGATTTCCTGGGGGAAATGACTTGGTGGGGGCACACAGGCAAAGAGAACCCCCCACAGCAACACAGACATACCCCAGAAACAACCTTGCTGCTGGCCTCTCTCCGTTTCCTGGCACCCCCTCAGGAACTCAACATCATCACTTAACTCCTGAATTTTGGTATGTGTGTGGGGAAGCATCTGGGGTTTTTCCCCCCTTCTTTTCCTTCCTTTCCCAGATCATTGAAGGGCAGAAGAATTCTGGGGGTCTGGGCAGCTGCCCCCCTCTTGTCAGGACATCTGCCATGGTCCCATCCTGTCATATCCAACAGCAAACAACAAACACAAGCAGCTGCTGAAGATAATCCCTGTCCAGGGCTCCACCACATCCCTCAGCCAGGGGCTTTGGACCATGTGGCTGTGGCCAGCATCCAGCCCCACTTTGGAGGTGATCAACTCGAAATAGGGTGAAAACTGATGAAACTGGGGCTGAGTGGGGAACTGAGGCAGGGAGGATTTGCTCCCTCCTCTTCACCACAAGCATCTCCATGGGCTGTGGAGAACCTCCTGGACATTTCGTCGGTGGGGTTGGGGACCATCTGTGCTGGATCCAGCCCTTTTCCAGCTGCTGGCAGCTGCGGCGCTGTCCAAGGGGTCACGATCCCCCGCGGGAGCGACGGCAGGACCAACGTCACCATCGCCTAGCACTACAAATAGCGGTGCCTAGCCCATGCTGCCCACTGCTCCGGCTGGACGCAGCCACTACCGGCACTCATCCGGCCAGGTGAGGCGGGCTGCTGGGTGGGTGGGAGCTGATGGCATGCAGGGACCCCAGGGTGGGTGGTCCTGCTCACCCAAGCTGGAGCAAAACTCCAGCAGCACCCATGGGTGCTAGTTCCCTCCAGCATCTCTATTTCTAACCCAAAGAGCACCCTGGGGCGGTCATCGCCTCCATATCTTGCAGCACCTATGGGTGCTCATACCGTCCAGCACCTCCATCGCCAAACCTACTGGACTTTGGATCTTTGCCAGACCCAAACCACCCCCAAGAAGCACCCATGGGTGCTAATCCCTCCAGCACCTCCACCTCCAAGCTCCCAGCAGCTCTACTGGGGTGGGTGCTGGTGAGACAGGAACCAGTCTCTCCCCACAGTCCCCTCCCCAAGGCCATGGCACCCCGCGGGTCCCTGCTGCTGCTGCTGGCACTGCTGCTGCTGGTCACTCACTGCCCTGGCCAGCACTGGTCCCACGGCTGGTTCCCGGGGGGCAAGCGGGACCTCGGAACTCCTCCGGCCCGACAGGTAGGACGTTCCTCAGGGCGACAACCCCCCCAGGGTGACACTCCCACCCCCCATCCAGTGTGACATATCCCTCTCAGGGTGATCCCCCTCTGTGAATATCTCCTCCCCATGAGTTACCCCTTTCGGGTTTCTCCCCCACCCCGATTGTCCTCTNACAGATTACCCCCCCCCCGTAATCATTCCCCCCCAACCCAGGTAACACTTCCCCAGATTATCACATCCCTCCCTCGGATTGTTTCTGCTCCACTCTGATTTATCCCCCTCGGGTTTACCCCACACCTCCCTCTCCAAATGATGCTTCCCTGTTATCCTCCCCCGACTACCCCTCTCGGATTTATACACCACCCACCCCCACACACACACTTTATACCCCCCAGGTTATCCTCACGGATCTCCCCTCAGATTAACCGCCTCCAGCCCCGGGGCTTTGGGTCATGTCCCACTCCGACGCTGGTCGCTCTCCCGCAGGTCCCGGTCCCGCTCTGCCGCTGCCGCCCCTCTCCGCCGTGCTTCCCCCAGCAGCCGCCGGCCCCGCGACGGGAGGAGCCTCTGCTGGTGAGGGGGGCCCGAGCTGGGGCAGGACCGGCTCCGAGCTGGGGGTCGCTGCGGAAGGACAGCTACCCACTCTCGGCCCGCTCCCCGCAGGGGGCTGCGCTGCGCTGAGCGGCACCGACCGACTCCCCATGACAGACTGGCAGCACCCACCCGGGACCGGCAGACCAGCCCCGGAACAGGCTGACCCCACCCGGGACCGACAGAGCCCACATGCCACTGCGAGCGGCCAAACGGGTCCCCGCGAGCAATAAATGGGCTCGGGGGGACTCTGTGCCGAGTGATGCCGGCTGTCGCGGGGAGGGGGATGGTGGTCTAGCGGGGGAGGGTCCTGCGTGGGTATGTGCTGGGGTTGGGGTCTTATCCTACGGGTGTCCGTGACCCATGGGTAAGTCTCTGCCTCGAGGAGCTGCCGTGTCCCGAGGCGCGTGTGGGTGTGTGCATGTCCCGAGTGACTGCCGTGCTCCGTGGCGGGGGTGCCTTTGTCCCACGGGGGGAGGTTTCTGTGCGTGACCAACGGCTGGCTGTGTCCCGTCTGTGTCCGGTGGGGTGGCACGTCCCAGGGAGAGGGAGGGCTGTGTCCCGTGGTGGGGCTGTGTCTGTCTTCTACGGGGGGAGTTATGTGCCCGGCGGGGTGCAGCGTCCCGGGCAGGTGCCATATGCCGCAGGGCTGCGCTGATACAGGGAGGATTCCCTGTCCCACGAGTGTCCCGTGCCACACGGGTGTCCGCGGGGTGGGAGAAGTTCCCTGTACTGCGAGGGATCCCGCGTCCCTCCCTTGTCCTGGCAAGAGGGCTCCCGTGGCTGCGTTCCTCGTCCCGCAGGACACCTCTTGTCCCACGAGTTTCCCGCGGGGGTGCTGCCCGTCCCGGGGGCATCCCTCGGGGTGATGCCACCGCCTGGGGCCGCGGTTCGGCTCAGCGCCGGGTGGGAGGCTGGGCAGGAGCTGCCCTCCCTCACTCTGCTGCCCTCTGTCGTTCTGCTTCCCGCCGAGCCCCGCTCCCTTTCCCGTCGTGCCCCGGGCCGGGGCACTTCCGCTACGTCACGCCCGGCGCTGCGGGCCGCTGGCTGCCATGCTGCCGGCGCTCAGGCGCTGCCTGCCGGGGCAGCTCCTGGTTGCCGCGCTGGGCCCCGCTGCCCGGCCAGGACCCTGCCTTGGTCTCTGCCCCGGCACGGGCCCCGCCTGGGGCCCGCGGCTGGTCCCGGCGCGGGGCCGCAAGACGAGGCATGACCCTCCCGCCAAGTCCAAGGCGTCGCGGCTGAAGGTGCCGCCGCCTGTGGACCCTGAGGAGCTGCTAGTAGTAATCGAGCGGTACCGGCAGCACCGGCTGGTCCTCGGCGCGCTCCGGTATCCGCAAGGGCGCTGGGACTGCTCTGTGTAGGGCTGTGAGGGTGCCGTGGTGCAAGGGAGGGCTGAGGAACTGACCGTGGTAGCGGGGCAGGAGCTGAGCGTGTGTCTGCGAAGTTGCCTGTGGGGCAAGGGTGGGTTGTGAGGCTGCTGTGGAGCAGGTAACTGAATATGGGGCTGTTATAACGCAGGGGGTTGGGTGTGGGGCAGGCTGCTGGGTAGAGATAGGGCCGTGGGGCATGGGAGATGTGAGGCGCCTGGGACCGCTTTGGGCCGGAGTGGCTGATTTGTTCTTGTGCGGTAGGGAACGGCCAGGGTAGTGGAGCTGGCTCTGCTATGGGGCAGGTTTGGGAGAACCTCTTGGGTGCCCAGCCGTGGGCAGGAGGTCAGTGGCCTCCCCTCCTGGCAGGGCCGAGTTTAGAGCCGAGGTGTTGCAGAAGAGGCGGGAGGCTCTCATGTCCCAGGACGGCTCGGCGGAGCTGCTGGAGGAGCATCAGCGCCTGATGGCCTGGAATGAGGAGGAGAATGCGCGGCAGCGAGCACGCAGGTCAGCATCCTGCCCTTCCCTGTGACTCCTGCTTGTGCACAGCTGAATTCAGCACCTGGGGCACTTAGAGTCAGGCTTCATTTTTACAGTTGACCTAAACATTGACCACATGAAAATAAACTTGCATATACCCAGTCACATCTGCAGCACTTCTTGCTGCTAGGGCTAAGTCACCATGCTCCGGAGTTCCTACCACTCTCCTGTGGAGGTGTCCTGCTCCTTCCAAGGGAGCTGTCCTCAGGTCAGACACAGGAAGCATGTTGGTGCTTCCAATAAAAATCAGTATTTCCTGAATCTCAAAAGCAGAAGGTGACAGGGAAAAGTCAGTCTGTCTTGTCTGCACTAGCTTGGTCCATCACAAAGTGCTTGAGCTTCCACATTCAGTTCCTGCTAAAGGAATTGTGTGCTCCAACTCAGCACTCCCAAATGCAACCAGACCTTGTTTGATCTTGGGCTTACAGCACATGGACTCTGGAAAGCTTTTGTGTTCGCTTTTCTCTTGCAGGACACGGGGGATTCCCTGGTCCCCACGCTGGGGACAGGGCAAGCTCTGCACCACAGCTTGGCTCCTGGCTTTGTACAGCCCTGCCAGCTTTGCATCCCAAGGGGTCATTGTCTCACGGAGGTGCTACCCTGCAGAGCACAGGTGTCTGCCAACACTTTGTCATTTTGTTTTCCTTTCCCTGTGACAGAGAGGAAAGACTCAGGAAAGAAGAGGAAGAGCAGAAGAGGCAGAAGCTACAGGCTGCAGAGACCAGGGCCAGGAAGATGGAGGCTCTGCTGAAGGAGAAGGAGAAGGAGGTTCTCCAGCTGCAGGTTAGAGCTGCTGGTGCCTCCTGGGGATAGTACTGCCAGCAGTCACTGTGAGGGATCTGTTGGCAGCCCATGGGAATGATGTGGAAGCTGTGGGATTATTTTCCAGAGATCTTTGTACTGGAAGCTGGGAACACAAGTGTTAGCAGCTTCTGGGAGCATTGGCAGCGTGTGGATGGGAGGGAGGCTGAGCGAGAGCTGTGAAAAGAGGGTGGAATAATCCCGAGGAAGAGGATAAAGGTTTCCTTGTCGCTTTCCGAGATCCCATTGCTGCCCACAGTGACTCATCTGCTGCCATGCATTCAGAGCTGCTACTTGTCCCCTTTCAGGAGGAAGCCAAGTCCTTCATCACCCCCGAGAACCTGGAGGCACGGATCGAGGAGTGCCTGGACAACCCTCGCAACTACAACTTCGCCATCGACAAGGAGGGGCGGATCGTCAGACGGACTGTGCTGCCCTAGCGGCCTGGGGCAGGGGGCTGCTGGCCTGCTCTCTGTCCTCAGCCCCTGCTCACAAGCCCAGGGCTGCCTTTTTAATTATAAATCACCCACAGAACTGGTAGAGACAATTCTGGGTCTGGCTGTGGTTCTTCTGAAGGGTTCATGCCTGTGGGGAAAAGGATGAGGGAGAAACTTGGGAAATCTCAGCCTCATGAGGCAGCTCAAAGCCGCTGGTGTTCATGTGCCTGTCGCTGGCACTCTGCTCTCCTACCTCCCACAGGTGCAGATCCTTCCACCTGCACCAAGCATGTGGTGGTGGAAAGCAGGAGGAGTTCTGAGGCAGCTCCCAGCTCCTCGCTGCAGCTGTTTGCAGATGGACCCCTCTACCTGCCTTTGAAGGGAAAGGGTTTTAGTGGCACTGTAGGAAATGCCTCTGCTGATTTTTGGTGGTGGTGGGGAAGGAATTCACTGTTCTGGTTTCTGCTGTGGTGGAGGGACCTGGTGTTCCCTGCTCACACTCCAGACACCTTTTTTTCATCTCATGGTGTGGCTAAACAAGAAAATGTGTTGAGAACGTCCAAACCATGCCAGCTTTTGTGTGTCGCCTGCTCTTTTTCTCACTTCTAGCCTGATTTTACTCATCATTGACCTGCTGGAGAGCAGTGAAGGGGGGGAGGACTCAGGAGTCCTAGTGGATGGAAGGATGACCATGAGCTAGCAGTGTGCTCTTGTGGCCAAGAAGGGCAATGCCTTTCTGGGGTGTATTAGAAGGGCTGCAGTTAGTAGGTTGAGGGGAGTTCTCCTTCCCCTCTGCTCTGCCCTGGTGAGGCCTCATCTGGAGTATTTTGTCAAGTTGTAGGCACCCCGGTTCAAGAAGGACAGGGAGCTGCTTGAGAGAGCTCAGTGTAGAGCCACAAAATTGATTAAGAAGGTTGAACATCTTCCTTATGAGGAGAGCCTGAGGGAGCTGGGGCTTGTTAGCTTGGAGAGGAAGAAACTAAGAGGTGACCTCATTCATGTTTATAAATATGTAAGATGCAAGTGCCAGGAGGCTGGAGCTAGTCTCTTCTCGGTGATGCCCAGTGCCAGGACAAGGGGCAATGGGTGGAAGCTGAGGCATAGCAGGTTCCATGTGAACCTGAGGAAGAATTTTGTCACTGTGAGGATGACAGTGCACTGGAACAGGCTGCTCAAAGAAGTGGTGGAGTCTGCCTCTCTGGAGATAGTCAAGAACCTTCTGGATGCATTCCTGTGTGACCTGTCCTAGATGATCCTGCTCTGGTGGGGGGGGGTTGGACCACATCTTTCAAGGGCCCTTCCAGTCCCTGACATTCTATGATTCTATGGTCACCTGTGGTGTCTAATGGATACTCTGAGTCCTCCACAGTCCTGGCTTGAGGTGCTCTTGCAGGGCTGTCAGAGCACACAAAGGGAACAGAACAAAGAAAAGATAGAGCCAGCAGAGTCCTGGCCCTGAAAACCGCCTGAGCCCTGAGAAAACTGAAACGGGAAGAACAGGAACAAACCCCAGCCTGGAACCTGGGGAAAAGTCCCAGCAGAAGGAACTTCACAAACTGTGGATATGTTACAAGTCTTACAAAGGCCAGGCAGCCCCTTTCCTGTCATGTAGTGAGCATGACCTGGGATGGTGGAACATCTCCAAACNTGAAACGGGAAGAACAGGAACAAACCCCAGCCTGGAACCTGGGGAAAAGTCCCAGCAGAAGGAACTTCACAAACTGTGGATATGTTACAAGTCTTACAAAGGCCAGGCAGCCCCTTTCCTGTCATGTAGTGAGCATGACCTGGGATGGTGGAACATCTCCAAAACACAAACATCTTGTTTGCTAGATGTGGGAGCTGCAAGCAGCCTATTGCTTTTTCCACCATGGCTGTGGAGATGGTGGCTGGCGCTCTCCTTAAAGGGTTGTCATTCTCTCCAGGCTTCCAGTCGGTGCTGGAGCCAGATTTTGAGGTAGGCAGCCTGGGTAAATAGATCTGGGCATGCAAAGCAGCAGCCACAGAGGCTGGATGCCCCCGCTGGCATTGCAAAGTGCTTGGGACTCCAGGGTACTGAGCAGGCCCTAACTTAGAGGACAGCCCTGGTGCCGAAGGCCCGTAGAGGCTCCTCTCTGATTCAGAGGCATCCTGACCCACACCCCTCTAATTAGGCAGGCACTCCACACAGGCTGCCAGCTGGGTGCAAGGGCTCTCAGGCCTGACCCCTGATTATGGGGGTGGTCTGCACCCAGGGAGTCAAGAGCTTGGCCTGGCCCTGCAGCTACAGGAAGGAGACAGCAGTCAGGCAGTGGAGCTACACGGCCAAAGGCCGCAGGACCAGGGCCACTGCTCAGCCAAAGGCAGCAGCACCTGGGGGGCACCTGCTCAGCCCCACACACCTTGGCTCCACACCTCTGACAGGCTGGGACCAGAGGTGGCCCTATGATTACAGGGGTGTCCCTGCTTGAACCTCCTGCTGAGCACCGGCAACATAGAGCCCTACTTACAGGGCGGACACCGTTGGCTTGGCACTCCCAAGGAGCCTCACGGAGCCACAGGCTCAGGCCGGTGCCCGACTTCGAGGCTGCCCCTCCTGGCTGCAGCGCAGCAGCGCCCCTTCAGGAGCTCAGCGAGCGACCACGGGCAGGTCACCCCGGCCCAAAGCAGCGCCACAGGCAGCGCTGTGCCCTCCAGCACAGCACTTCCGCAGCCTGCACCCTCGGAAGGGCCAGGGGAGGCTCGTTCCGGTTAGCTACCTGAAGCAGCCTCCCCAGCCCTGCTTACAGAGAGCCTGGGCTGCTCCTGGGGACAGAGTGGGACAGAGGACTCCACAACTCATCAGACANGCTGTGGAGATGGTGTCTGGCGCTCTCCTTAAAGGGTTGTCATTCTCTCCAGGTTTCCAGTCGGTGCTGGAGCCAGATTTTGAGGTGGGCAGCCTGGGTAAATAGATCTGGGCATGCAAAGCAGCAGCCACAGAGGCTGGATGCCCCCGCTGGCATTGCAAAGTGCTTGGGACTCCAGGGTACTGAGCAGGCCCTAACTTAGAGGACAGCCCTGGTGCCGAAGGCCCGTAGAGGCTCCTCTCTGATTCAGAGGCATCCTGACCCACACCCCTCTAATTAGGCAGGCACTCCACACAGGCTGCCAGCTGGGTGCAAGGGCTCTCAGGCCTGACCCCTGATTATGGGGGTGGTCTGCACCCAGGGAGTCAAGAGCTTGGCCTGGCCCTGCAGCTACAGGAAGGAGACAGCAGTCAGGCAGTGGAGCTACACGGCCAAAGGCCGCAGGACCAGGGCCACTGCTCAGCCAAAGGCAGCAGCACCTGGGGGGCACCTGCTCAGCCCCACACACCTTGGCTCCACACCTCTGACAGGCTGGGACCAGAGGTGGCCCTATGATTACAGGGGTGTCCCTGCTTGAACCTCCTGCTGAGCACCGGCAACATAGAGCCCTACTTACAGGGCGGACACCGTTGGCTTGGCACTCCCAAGGAGCCTCACGGAGCCACAGGCTCAGGCCGGTGCCCGACTTCGAGGCTGCCCCTCCTGGCTGCAGCGCAGCAGCGCCCCTTCAGGAGCTCAGCGAGCGACCACGGGCAGGTCACCCCGGCCCAAAGCAGCGCCACAGGCAGCGCTGTGCCCTCCAGCACAGCACTTCCGCAGCCTGCACCCTCGGAAGGGCCAGGGAAGGCTCGTTCCGGTTAGCTACCTGAAGCAGCCTCCCCAGCCCTGCTTACAGAGAGCCTGGGCTGCTCCTGGGGACAGAGTGGGACAGAGGACTCCACAACTCATCAGACAGGCCTCGACTATGGGGCTGTCACGCTAGCCAGGCCACCAGCAGGACAAGCAGCCACCGAGACAGGCCCAGGCCCTGCACTACAGGTGAATTGCCTTGCCCATGCTGCTGCCGAGCAGCTGCACTCCCTCTCTGATCCAGGCCTCCGAGGACGCTGCCTTGTTACTGCCCAGAGCCCCTCTTAGCTTCCTGGGAAGGCTAAGCTAAGCTGCAGCAGTGTGCCCAGGGCCCTAAAGGACAAGTAGACTCGGGCAGAGAGACAAGGGGGGCACACGTACACCCCCTCCCTAGGAGAGGGGAGCAAGCTGCGGGCAGCCAGCGCCTGGGCTGCCATCCCGACCCCAGAGCAGGAGAGCAGAGCCTCGCACCTGCACCTGTGCGCAGGCCAGAGGGGCCTCACCATACCAAAGGCCGTCACAGGTGGCCAAGGGGTGAACGCTACGACAAGCCCTGTGTACAGGGTGGCCAGCAAGCCGCCGGGGGCTCTGTTTACAGGAGGGCCTGGGGGGCCAGCCAGCTCCCTTTTCCCCACAGGTGGTCACTATCTGCGGGCAGCCAAAGGAGCAAGGCAGCAACCCCAGTCTGACAAACCCCTCCACCTGCTGAGCCACGGAGTCATTACAGCTGGAAATCAGTGACCAGAGGGCTGCAGCACCTCCCCCGTGGCAACCAGCTGCCACAGCTGAGGCTGTTAGGCCTGGAGAAGGCTTTAAGGAGACCTTAGGGCAGCCTTCCAGTACCCGAAGGGGGCTGCAGGACAGCTGATGAGGGGCTTTTGACAAGGGCTTGCAGTGACTGGATGAGGGGCAATGGCTTTGAGTTGGAGAAGGGGAGACTGAGACTGGAGATGAGGAAGAAGTTCTTGACGGTGAGGGTGGTGAGATACCCTGCACCTAAATGCAGAGTGTAGCTTGCAGGGGGCTGGGTTAACTTGTGATTCATTTCTCAACTGTGAGAGCCATCTCAAAGGGAACATGAAGGTCGAGGGAGGTGATTCTACCCCTCTACTCCACTCTGGTGAGCACTGCATCCAGTTCTGGAGCCCCTATTACAAGAGGGATGTGGAGATGCTGGAGTGTGTCCAGAGAAGGGCCACAAGGATGCTCAGAGGGCTGCAGCAGCTCTGCTGTGAGCACAGACTGAAAGAGTTGGGGCTGTTCAGTCTGCAGAAGAGGAGGCTCCCAGGTGACCTTCTTGTGGCCTTCCAGGATCTGAAGGGGCCTACAAAAAAGCTGGGGAGAGACTTTTTGGGCTCTCAGGGAGTGACAGAACTGAGGGGAATGGAGCAAAGCTGGAGGTGGGGAGATTCAGCCTGGATGTGAGGAGGAAGTTGTTGAGCATGAGAGTGGTGAGAGCCTGGAATGGGTTGCCCAGGGAGGTGGTTGAGGGCTCATGCCTGGAGGTGTTTAAGGCCAGGCTGGATGAGGCTGTGAGCAGCCTGCTCTATGGTAGGGTGTCCCTGGGCATGGCAGGGGGATTGGAACTAGATGATCCTCGTGGTCCCTTCCAACCCTGACTGATTCTATGATGCTATTCTATGATTTGTGAGACTTACATAGGCATCCTTTGTGGTCAAAGAGCAGTGCTTCACAATATTAAAGCTGCTTGCTGTGGGATGTTACAGCATGCTTGGAGCCTCAACACAATGAGGTAAAAGCCAAGTTCTTACCCAGCAGATGCCTTGGTTGTCTTCATTCCACTCTCTCTTCAGAAAGCCACAGACAATATAGAGTCACTGTTGGATTCAATGACCTTGGGGATCTTTTCCAACCAAAGCAGTTCTCCGATTCATTTGTTTCAAATGTCTGCTTCAACAGAGCTGTGACTTTGAGCCTCTAACCACACACACTGCTTGTCTTACAGAGCCACACCCTAACACAACTTAATTACTTCTTTCTCTTTTTATTTTTAATGAAGGACGCAGGCTGTGCTGGGATGTGTTTGGCATCAGGCAGCATCCAGGAGAAGATTTGTTTGAGAGTGAAGTTCAAGGTCGTCATGAAGAGAAACTCAGCCTGTTCTTGGAAGGTAACTTTGTCTTAATGATTGTTAAGAATCTTTACCTGAACATTAGCCAAGCAGACTGTTACTGTTATTCACGGGGGAGGGATGTATTAAAATACTTCATTCTCACACTTCATCAGTCTTTGGGTTCTTTTCCTATTTCATTCAGCAAATACTGGAAAGTTCTAATTAAGGTGGAGGGTGAAAAAAAAAGATAGGCATTCATCTCAGCTGTGTCAAGCAAACACTGAAAATGTGGAACAAGTGCAATTGCTAGAAATAGTTCTGCATAGAGCAATATCTGCTGATTAGCCACCCCAGAACTGGAAATTCAGTTGTAATTTTAGTTATATATATATGAGGTAAAAGCAAATATATGCAGGGTAGGTTGAAAACTATCAGATCAGCTGTATGATGCTCCTGGTCCCACATCCACTACACCTAGCCATATACATATATATATGTGTGTGTGTGTTTAGGGTGTATATATAAAAATAGAGTATATACTGGTATGCTTTTAGGCTTGTTGCCTAATAGGGAAAGTTAATTTTTAGTGATTCTACTGAGTCCAGATGCCTTAGAAGCTCTTAAAGTATGAGCTTTGCCTTGTATGTGTTTAAGTTTGACAGGCTGTGATGCTTAGGGTGTTCCCCGCCCCCCACACACTTTGGAAGTCACCCAGACTAGATTCAGCTGGCTCTGGAAATTGAATGAAGCTTATATTTACAGCTGGCACAATGCACAGGCAGATATTTACAGTATGTACAGTTATAGACAGAAATAGACAAGGTAAAAGGTAATACAGAAACACAACAGCCCTCCCAGAAACCTGAGTCCCCAGGAGGGGCTTCCAACTGCCCTTTCATCTTCTCCCCACCCCTCAACCTTACCCCAGTCCCAAGGAAGAATGGAGGTTTGGCCAGGGGGTTAGGAGGCAAAGTGGATTAATCAGACAGCAGAGAGGCTAGAGAGAGAAATGCAGCTTGGAGCTCCCCAGCAGAAGTGAGTTATCTATGTTTGGATTCTTGTTCTCGTATCTCTCAGCAAGCCTTGACATCAGACATTGTTTTCCTTCCACAGCCTGTAATCTAGTTCTTCTCACCAGAACATTCTAGCTAGGCTCAAACTAGCACACAGGCTAAGACAGTTGGGTTTCATCAGCCTGGAGAAGAGAAGGCTCCTGGGAGACCTTAGAGCAGCCTTCCAGTATTTGAAGGGGGCTACAGGAGAGCTGGAGAGGGACTTGTTGCAAAGGCATGGAGTGACAAGACGAGGGGTGATGGAAGAAGCTAAGTTTAGATCAGACATTAGGAGAAAAAAATTGCCCATGAGCATGGTGAAGCACTGCAACGAGTTGCACAGAGAAGTTGTGGATGTCCCCTCCCTGCTCAAGGCCAGGCTGTACAAGGCCTTTGGCAACTTGGTCTAGTGCAAGGTGTTCTTACACATGAAACCAGATGACCTGGAGGTCTGGATGATCTTGGAGGTCTCTTCCAATCTGGTTGATTCTATGGTCTTCAAGGTCCTTTCCAACCTAACCTGTTCTATGATTCCATTGTAAGTTACTGAATGTAAAAATAAAAGGCAGCATGAAACCCACTGTAAAGCAGATTTCCCCAGAGCAACACAGACAGGGCTTGGTGCACTCAGGTTTGAGATGCTGCCGAGATTCAATATAAGGGTACAGATCCCTCTGAAATCCTTAGCGAGGACTCTTCATACACCTAAATTAATCCCTTCATATCTCTGACCCAGATCAGGTATTTCTGAGCCTAACTCATCAGCTCCAGCACACAGGAGGAGAATGAAGCATCTCCTGGTGCCTCCATTTCACCAACTAGGCATTACCAGCAGGTCCCAGCTGACAGTGACAGCTTCCCTTCTGGGCCGAACTGAAATCAGCATCATCTTCCTGCACAAGTCAGAGAGCTGCTCTGTTCTGTTCTCTGGGACATGCTCCATGATAATTTGGGCCTTTGGCAGACTTTAAAAAGTCAAGGTTTTATGTGTGTTGCAAGAGCCCCAATTCTTGTTGAATTAACAGACATTTCCCCTTGCAGTTATGTTCCTAGGAAACTCAGCCACAGAGCTTTTCCCCACCCAGTGTGATGGTGGCATCTCAGTGCTTGTCATTTGTTATTCAGAGATAAAAAAGTGGCATTTTGCGGGACTCTGGGTCTCTATTTAAATAGGCTTGAGCTAGAAGATCATCCCTCCGCCAAGTTCTTTGCTCTTCTACCACTTGATGGCACGCTTGCATCAGCAGACTGCAGGCTGAAGGCAGGACAAATCAATAGAACCTCTCCAAAGTTGTTCTAATCAATAAATTTTGCATCGTGAATGGACCCATTTCATTGATGGGGGAACCTCACACTGTAACACTGACTAGGAACATGCAGGGCATACACAATAATTACATTTTTAACCTTTAATCTCAGACATTGCCTTCATAATTCATTACTTTTTCAAGCTCTCCCTAAGTTTGGTAAGAAATTTGCCTTTGCCTTATCAAAGCCTTTCTTCCAACGGTGGGAGATTTTCTTGCTCAGTGTTTTCTTCTTCATCAGAAGGTTTGTGGCAGGTTGGTTTGTTGCTTGTGTTCCTGCATGGTTCTGGTTTCATATGATTCAACAGCAGAAAATGCCACAAAAACTAAACAAGGATCCCTTCTGTTTGGCCAGATGGGACACGGAAATGAATTCATGTTCTCTGAGTAGTAAAACTATGATTCAACTTCATATCAAAGGAACATTATCCAGTGTGATATTAGAGGTTAATCAAAGATTATGAAGTGTTATCACATATACCACTTATCTCTAACCTAAACCCCAAGCCCTAATCCAACCTTAAGAAAGCCTGGCATCACAGTCCAGCCACTTGACTGGTTTGAGTGACTCAGTAATTCATGTGCACCTCCTGGGGGAGGGTTTATGGATTTGGTGTGTATTGATGGTCTGGCTGCTGTTGAATACAGTATGCTGAATATATTCAGTGATGCTGAAATTTTGAGGAGAAGACTGTTAAATATTTCATCCAGTGTGGTTCCTTGAGGATTTGTAAGGAAGGATGTTCAGAGAACTCAGATTAATTCCTTTTTCTGCCCTGGCCAGTGCTGTAGCTATACTTCATAGAACAGAATAGAATCAACCAGGTTGGAAGAGACCTCCAAGATCATCCAGTCCAACCTAGCACCCAGCCCTATCCAGTCAACCAGACCATGGCACTAAGTGCCTCATCCAGGCTTTGCTTCAACACCTCCAGGGACGGTGACTCCGCCGCCTCCCTGGGCAGCCCATTCCAATGCCAATCACTCTCTCTGCCAACAACTTCCTCCTAACATCCAGCCTAGACCTCCCCTGGCACAGCTTGGGACTGTGTCCTCTTGTTCTGTTGCTTGTTGTCTGGCAGATGAGACCAACTCCACCTGGCTACAGCCTCCCTTCAGGTAGTTGTAGACAGCAATGAGGTCTGCCCTGAGCCTCCTCTTCTGCAGGCTTCACACCCCCAGCTCCCTAGCTCCCTCAGCCTCTCCTCTTAGTGTACTTAGTCTATAACTAAGCCTAAGCTTCTCAATATACACATTTAGAACAATTAACTGTGACTTCAAAAGGGGTAAGAATTTGGTGTCATTTAGTTGTAGCCAGTTGGACAGTGCTACACATTATTTAGTTTTGATTATTTAGTTTTGATTATTTAGTTTTGATTATTTAGTTTTGATTATTTAGTTTTGATTAGCTTAGTCAATGCACAGGGCTAGTAAATGCATTGCTATTAATCATACAGCAGTGCCACTTAACAGGTTCTCAGCTTTTACTGTTATTAAGACAGAAGTACAGGTGTGCAAATGAGGAAAGTTTTGGCTTTAAAAGCCAAACATTTGTACCTCTCACACCTGCACATGTTTGAAAAATAAATAGAGCAAACAAAAGCTCTTCAAAAATATTATTGCCCAAGGATTCCCTGCCCAAATACTTGTGAGACATGTACAGACACACATGTAAAAGAAGCAGATGCTATTTTGAGAAGTGTAAAGCATGTGTACTGCACCGAAGTTAATGTGATCTATTCATGCTCATCAGAACAGCAGCTTGCTGGAAGTATTTGATTACCTTCAGAGTCTGGCCCTAGCTCAGTAGACTGGTGTATTATTACCTAAAAAGCTTCATCTTGCTCCTTCTGAAGTTGGTGACAGTGTTCTCATCTTCTTGTGATTAGTAGGTGGTCTCTTGGCAATATTTCATTACTTAGTGTGATGGTTTGGGTGTTCCCTGCCCCCCTACACTTTGGAAATCACCCAGACTAGACTCAGCCAGCTCTGGAAATATGAATGAAGCTTCTATTTACAGCTTAGCTCAACATACAAGCAGATATTTACAGTATATACAGTTATAGACAGAAATAGACAAGGTAAAAGGTAACAGAGAAACACAACAGCCCTCCCAGAAACCTGAGTCCCCAGGAGGGGCTCCCAACCCCCCTACACCTTCTCCCACCCCTCTCAACCTTACCCCAGTCCCAAGGAAGAAGGGAGGTTCGACCAGGGGGTTAGGAAGCAAAGTGGATTAATCAGAGAGACGACAGAGAGGCTAGAGAGAAGTGCAGCTCAGGCAATGCCCCAAGAAGAAGAGGTGCCTTATTTATGTTTGGATTCTTCTTCTTATATATCTCAGCAAGCCTATGAGTGAAGTAGACATCACCCTTGTCTTTCACAGCCTGTAATCTAGCTCTTCTCACCAAAACATTCTAGCTAGCTTCAAACTAGCCCACGTAGTGGTTCACATATGTGAGCTTCTAGTTAAAATATTTGCAAATACCTTTTCTTGTTCGTTTGTTTGTTTGAAGTGAGACACTTAGACATTTCCACCTGTTACCTTATTGTAGGTTCTGTGTTTTTAACACTCAAAACAACTGCAAGTGGTATGTTGCTCTGCTGTTTTCAGTGCAGTTATACATGCACAGTTTACAATCTGCGTGGCAAAATGCAAAATCTGGTATTGTTAAGCTCAATTTTGGCAAGAAAACCTACTGTGAGCAGAGCTTGTGGAACTCTGGTTTTGAAGGTGTTATTTCAGAATGAAAGAGAAATTTGGTAGAGGGTATTTGTGAATCACTTACACAGAGGATAACACTTCCTGAAAGGTTCACTTGACCCTCGTGAAAACCCTGCTGCTTAAAACCCTATGAGGAGAGGCTGAGGGAGCTGGGGTTGTTTAGCCTGGAGAAGAGGAGGCTCAGAGCAGACCTCATTGCTGTCTACAACTACCTGAAGGGAGGTTGTAGCCAGGTGGGGTTGATCTCTTCTCCCAGGCCACCAGCAACAGAACACGGGGACACAGTCTCAAGCTGTGCCAGGGGAGGTCTAGGGTGGATGTTAGGAGGAAGTTCTTCACAGAGAGAGTGATTTGCCGTTGGAATGGGCTGCCCAGGGAGGTGGTGGAGTCACTGTCCCTGGGGGTGTTCAGGAAAAGCCTGGCTGAGGCACTTAGTGCCATGGTCTGGTTGACTGGATAGGGCTGGGTGCTACGTTGGACTGGATGACCTTGGAGGTCTCTTCCAACCTGGTTGATTCTATTCTATTCAAATGAACAAAAGCAGGGTCCTCTTGTAGTACAGGACATACAGACACCTAATATGTCTCTTCCAGAAGTCAGTGAGGAGATAAGAAGATGAAAAGTGGTAGAGAACATTGCTAATGAATTGTTAGTGCAGACACCATTAGACCTGCAGCTGCCTGAGTGTAACACAGCTGTGGAAGGCAGGACTGAGCTTGTTTAGAGCTGCTTTGGTTCTCTCTTTTATGGGTAGATGTGAAAATAGCTTAACTTGTAAAGCCTGGGGACACAGTTACAAGATGATGCTGGGGAATATTGGAAGAACTATTTAAAACCAATAAACATAAGAGAGAGGAGGAAAGACTAAACTTTTCAGAGGATATTTAACTAAATGGAAATATGGAACCAAAGCAAAACTGTTAGGAAACTTACTTGCATGGCGGCTCTAATGGAGTCACATTTTCTTATACTTCAGCTCATTTAAGGCATACAACCACCTAAAAAGATCACTGTAGCCTTGGGTTGTGTGGTAGTGAGTCTAAGGTTCAGAAATGACATTTTTAGTAGTAGAAATAAGTGAATGGCAGTTGCTGTTAAGGCATGATTAAATTTGATGTATATGTGAGAAGTGGTTAACTTCTGAGTGGTTAGAGGCTGTTTTTATTCTTCAGTAGATGTTTGGTGACTAGAACTAGCAGCCATGTTTCTGTGGCATTGCCTGAGCTGTCCTAGATTAGCATCCTCTGATGGCATTTCTGGAAAGCAGTTATTGCTAAGGTTTCAGTCTTGCAAGACCTACAAACCTCAGATCATTAAGTGGCCACTCCATTCAGCTGTGCTGCAGGTGGATTTCCAACCTAGGCTAGGGATGAATAAGACTGTAGGGGTTTGGGTGTTCCCTGCTTTTAGAAATCACCCAGACTAGACTCAGCCAGCTCTGAGAAATGTGAATGAAGCTTCTATTTACAGCTAGCACAATATACAAGCAGATATTTACAGTATATACAGTTATAGACAGAAATAGACAAGGTAAAAGGTAACAGAGAAACACAGCAGCCCTCCCAAAAACCTGAGTCCCCAGGAGGGGCTCCCAACCACCCCTTGACCTTCCCCCTACCCCTCTCAACCGTACCCCAGTCCCAAGGAAGAATGGAGGTTCATCCAAGGGGTTAGGAAGCAAAGTGGATTAGTCCAAAATGGAGGGGGTGAGGTTAGAGAGTAAGATGCAGCCCAGCCAGTTCCCCAGCAGCAGCCCAAGTGAGAGAAGTGCTGAATGTGTTATCTATGTTTTGACTTATGTTTTTATACATCTCAGCAAGCCTGTGAGGGAAGTAGACGTCACCATTGTTTTCCTTTCACAGCCTGTAATCTAATTCTTCTCACCAAAATATTCTAGCTAGCTTCAAACTAGCACAAAGACTTTAGGGTAAGGTGAAAACAAAAAGTCCAGTTGACAGATATGACGGCATGCATCAGGGCACCATTGGCATGGGAAATACTAATGGTCCTTCTTCTTTGAAGTGCTGATGCTTAGTGAATGCAATGGACATGAAGTTGAGATTTACTCCATGTTTTTCAAAAGGTACAAAAATGTTTCGTTTCAAGGGTTGCAAAGGAAGGTTCCTAATGAAAGCAGTAGGTTCCCTTGCATGACTTCAAATGCTCAAAATCTCTGCATTTGCAAGCTTTGGCATAGAACCTTCCTTTATTGCTTCTCTCTTTTTTTTTTGTCATTGCAAAGTCAGTAATGCACACAACATATTTTCCATACTGTATAACCCAACAGTGACAAGCTCTATATCAAGTGTTGCAGTTATGACTGATTGAACTAATGAAGTGCAAGGGCAATGTGCAATATTCCACAGCTTGACAAAGAATTGCAGTGCTTTGGGAGAGGAGTGGAGACTCGGCCAACACAGAAAAAGCTCAGGTGCAGCCTATTCACAGTAGCACATCCCTAGGAATGACTAACAGCTGGGGAGGTGTGGCTGTGTGAGCTAGATTTCTAGCTCAGACATAGGGGAGAGGTGAACATTCTAGGGCTAGGCCATAGAATGGCAACAATGGGTGAGTTAATATCATTTCATTGCAGCATCAAGAGCTTTATGTCTGGAAGCACAGCTTGGACCTTCCCCTTGCTTCTTCTGCTGCTTCCGCTGCTATCTTTCCCCGCTGCTCTTTTGGCTGCTGCTGCTTTTGCTGCTTCGCTGCCGTTTGACCCCTTCCCCATCCTCATTAAGGTCATTATATTTCTCTAGTAGTTTATTTTTTCCTTATACTGTTATATTTAAACTATAAGAAATACAATTTCAGCCCTGAGGAAAAGGACCTGAAGGTCTGGGTCAACGAAAAGCTCAACATGAGCCGGCAGCGTGCACATGCAGCCCAGACAGCAACCCTGTGCTGGGCTGCAGCAAGAGCAGTGTGGGCAGCAGGGCAAGGGAGGGGATCCTCCCCCTTTACTCTGCTCTCCTCAGACCCCACCTGGAGTACTGTGTGCAGTTCTGGAGCCCCCAGCACAAGAAGGATATGGAACTGCTGGAGTGGGTCCAGAGGAGAGCCACGAAGATGATCAGAGGGCTGCAGCAGCTCTGCTATGAGGACAGGCTGAGAGAGTTGGG
>WAAF01002409.1:286982-362147 GCA_013400475.1 Tricholaema leucomelas
GCCAGGCTGGATGAGGCCTTGAGCAGCCTGCTGTAGTGGGAGGGGTTGGAGCTGGATGATCCTTGAGGTCCCTTCCAACCTAAACCATTCTATGATTCTATGATTTCATTTTCCCCTGACTTTCCAAACAAAATCCATGTTGTAGTGAATTTATTTTACCCTAACCCAGGACAGGTGGCAAACCTGGAAGGTGAAGGTGCTTTCAAAATAAAGTGGTAGGAATAAATTAAAGATGAAAAAAATCCTGCATCAAGCCAGCTACAACTGAACATCTTAAGTGAATTTCTTTCTGCTGACAACAGAAACCTCATGAGAAGTCTTTCATTTATTCTTGTTCCTTTTAACTTCCCAAAGCAGAAGATTTGTGTCCTGCGATGCAGTTCTGCACAAGCTAAAACTACAACAGCACTGCTAGAGAATTGCAGAGACAATGATTTATTTCTGGCTTGAAAGCTGAACAAGAAAAAGCACTGCAGGCACAAAGGGTGATTATTTTTGCCACACAAAACAGTTTTAAAATTCATGAGAAAACATAATTTTTGACAGGAGGGTGTAGGTTGTTTAGGTCTTCTAAAGATAGCTATGGACAATGTGTTTGTTTTGCAGGCTGCTCTCTTAGCTCTGCCATCCAGGTAGGTATTTTTAATGGACTTTCTTAAATGAGTAGCTAAGTTGATTGATAGATGAATTTGTATGATTACAGCAGGCTAAAACTACAGGATCTTTACAGCAGAACAAACAAATCTGAGACCTTACTGTGTTTTTCTTTGGAGAAAAGATCTGATGGTTCTGCTTGATTGCCTTTCATTTCCTCCCCGTTGTATTTAAGTATTTTGGTTGATAAAGGTATAGAATCAGAGACTCAACCAGGTTGGAAGAGACCTCCAAGATCATCCAGTCCAACCTAGCACCCAGCCCTAGCCAGTCAACCAGACCATGGCACTAAGTGCCTCATCCAGCCTTTTCTTGAACACCTCCAGGGATGGTGACTCCACCACCTCCCTGGGCAGCCCATTCCAATGCCAATCACTCTCTCTGCCAACAACTTCCTCCTAACATCCAGCCTAGACCTGTCCTGGCACAACTTGAGACTGTGTCCTCTTGTCCTGTTGCTGGTTGTCTGAGAGAAGAGACCAACCCCACCTGGCTACAGCCTCCCTTCAGGTAGTTGTAGACAGCAATGAGGTCTGCCTTGAGCGTCCTCTTCTGCAGGCTGCACACCCCCAGCTCCCTCAGCCTCTCCTCATAGGGTTTGTGTTCAAGGCCTTTCACCAGCTTCGTCACCCTTCTCTGGACATGTTCCAGCACCATGGGTGAGGCATTCTAAATCATGGACAAAATTAGAGTGAAGTATGGGAAGTCAGCAGTAGGTTTGTCACTAAATACATACATATATACACACACACACACAAATAATTCTCTGTTTCTTGGCATTATTTTGCACTTTAGGTGATGGAAATTCAGATTTTCTGTGCTCTTTAATGATCCCTGAGCAGATTTGTTTTGTTGAGTGTTTCTAATGTCCATCTTATGCAGATTTCTGGTTCCATTGTCTGTAGATTACGGATACAGGATTGCCAACTGAAGATGGAAAAAAAAAATCGTATTTAAGGTCCTTTTTTTTCTTAAAAATTCTTTACAAGGTATCAATTTGAAACCATAAGAAATCAGCTCAGGTCCTACAGTGTAAAAAAAAAAAAAACACTGCAGAATCACAGAATCAGCCAGGTTGGAAGAGACCTTCAAGCTCATCCAGTCCAACCTAGCACCCAGCCCTGTCCAGTCAACCAGACCATGGCACTAAGTGCCTCATCCAGGCTTTGCTTCAACACCTCCAGGGACGGTGACTCCACCACCTCCCTGGGCAGCCCATTCCAATGCCAATCACTCTCTCTGCCAACAACTTCCTCTTAACATCCAGCCTATACTTCCCTCAGCACAACTTGAGACTGTGTCCCCTTGTTCTGTTGCTGGTTGTCTAGGAGAAGAGATCAACCCCACCTGGCTACAGCCTCCCTTCAGGTAGTTGTAGACAGCAATGGCCCACTGGGATGATCAGAGGGATGGAGCAGCTCTGCTATAGAAAATCCTACTAGACCTTTCTGCCACAGCACTGCAAAGGAAAAGCTGAAATGCTGAAAAATCATGAGAATGTGACAGGAAAATGAAATTCTTGACTCTGCTTGCTTTATCTTCTAAGATCCTGAGCCTAGAGGATTCATTTATTCAGTGTTTTCAGTCTGCCTTTGATAACATGAAGACTGTCACACTTCCTATGTGCCAACACTCAGGTTTTTATGCAGTCTCCTGGTTCCAACAGGCTGGAGCTGTAAGGAGGGTATTGTGAGTCTACAAGCTGCTAAGTGTTAGGTACTGTTTCTTGTGGGTAGGATTTGCTCTTCTTTACCTCACACACAGTACTATTTCTCAGGTCCCAAGTGAATGATATAGCAGGCATATGGAAAAGCCTGCACGTTTCCGAAACTTCTCTGATGTTGGACTGCATCAATGGAAGTGTGGCCATCAGGGCAAAGGAGGTGATTCTCCTCCTCTACTCCATGCTGGTGAAACTCCACATTGAAGAGAAGGCTTGCAGGAGACGGGGGAGAGGCCTTCCAGTATCTGAAGGAGGCCTACAGGGAGGCTGAGGAGGGACTATTGACAAGGTCTTGTAATGACAGTATGAGGAATAATGGATTTAAATTGGCAGAGGGGAGATTTAAACTAGATATTAGGAAGAAGTTCTTTGCAGTGGGGGTGGTGAGACACTGGCACAGGTTGCTCAGGGAGGCTGTGGCTGCTCCCTCCCTGGAGGTGTTCAAGGACAGGTTGGATGAGGCCTTGAGTGACCTGTTCGAGTCCTTGCCTATGGTGGGGGGTTGGAACTGGATGATCCTTGAGGTCCCTTCCAGCCCTGACAATTCTATGATTCTATAATCCAGTTCTGGAACCTCTGTTACAAGACAGATATGGACGTATTGGAGAGTCCAGAGAAGGGCCAGGAGGATGATCAGAAGGCTGGAGCACCTCTCCTGTGAGGACAGGATGAGAGAGTTGGGGCTGTTCAGTTTGGAGGAGAGAAGTCTTCAAGGAGACCTTATTGTGGCCTTCCAATATCTGGAATGGACTACAAGAAAGCTGGTGAGAGACTTTTTAGGGTGTCAGGTAGTGATAGGACTGAGGGGAACGGAGCAAAACTAGAAGTGGGTAGGTTCAGATTGGATGTTAGGAAGAAGTTCTTCCTCATGAGGGTGGTGAGACACTGAAAGAGGTTGCCCAGGGAGGTGGTGTAAACCTCACCCCTGGAGGTCTTTAAGGCCAGGCTGGATGTGGCTCTGAATGACCTGATCTAGTGTGAGGTGTTCCTTTCTGTGGCTGGTGGCTTGGAACTAGGTGATCCTTGAGGTCCCTTCCAGCTCTGACAGTTCTATGATTCTATAATCCCAAAGAAAACTAAACCAGCCACTTGTGCCAGATTTCTAAGGGCAAATAAGTTTTCTAAAGCATTTGAGCTCTTAAATCCCATTGATCTTTGTAGAAGTGAGGAGCCAAAAGCACTAAAAACACCTATCTGAATCTTTACAGATTTAGGCTCTTTCAAGATTTGGAATCAAAGGGAACTTCAGGGTAGGCTGCAATTGTTTGGAATTGGAGATAAAATATTACATAGCAAAGAAAAAAAAAAAAGAGGGATAAAAGCTTTTCTTTTGGACATTGTTTCCTCCTGGGTGCTTATAAGGCATCCTGATAATGGAATTTATTGAAAGCTGTTGGAAACAGTTTAATATTTATCCAGTGGTTCGTTGTTTTAGTTTTTCAAATGAGTTACATCAACTTATATTCACAGGTCAATACCAGGGAAAAGTAGCCTAGACTTGATGTAAGTAATCTGCCTTGGTGCATGAAAGAAGATGTAAAGATGTTACAAAACACAGAGGGTTTTAGGGGTTTTTTTTTTTTTGGTTCTTTTACTGGGTCAAATGCAGAGCAAGACAGACTTAAAAGAAATTAACATTTAAACACAGAAATAAAATTGATTAGATCCTTGGAATATGTGAAGAGCTCCAGCTTGTGTTTCCAATACCCTCCAGCCTTTTACTTATACAAAATATTTGCCTTTAGCTGTTGTGTTTTTGAGGAACCATAGCTTGTAGGGGAGGAATTAGTGGCAGTTGTCATTTCAGAGAATCATAGCATCAGCCAGGTTGGAAGAGACCTCCAAGATCATCCAGTCCAACCTAGCACCCAGCCCTATCCAGTCAACCAGACCATGGCACTAAGTGCCTCAGCCAGGCTTTCCCTGAACACCCCCAGGGACGGTGGCTCCACCACCTCCCTGGGCAGCCCATTCCAATGCCAATCACTCTCTCTGTGAAGAATTTCCTCCTAACATCCAGCCTATACTTCCCTTGGCACAACTTGAGGCTGTGTCCCCTTGTCCTGTTGCTGGTCACCTGGGAGAAGAGACCAACCTCCCCCTGGCCACAACCACCCCTCAGGTAGTTGTAGACAGCAATGAGGTCTGCCCTCAGCCTCCTCTTCTCCAGGCTAAACAACCCCCAGCTCCCTCAGCCTCTCCTCACAGGGCTGTGCTCCAGGCCCCTCACCAGCTTCATTGCCCTTTTCTGGGCATGTTCCAGTATCTCAACATCTCTCTTGAGTTGAGGAGCCCAGAACTGGACACAGCACTCAAGGTGTGGCCTGAGCAGTGCTGAGTACAGGGGCAGAATAACCTCCGTCGTCCTGCTGGCCACACTGTTCCTAATACAGGCCAGGATGCCATTGGCTCTCTTGGCCACCTGGGCACACTGCTGCCTCGTCTTCAGCCTGTTTCTATTACTTAGATTTTCACTATTACCCATATGGCTTTTTTTCTTTCTTTTTGAAAATGGTCTTCTCCAAAATGTGAGACAGTCAGAAGGTTCCCTGGCATGTGATATGTTACACTGTGGAAAAGGTGCACTTAGTTTTAGCAACTTCCTTTCTTGAAGAAAAGGAAAAAGACTTCTCTTTATCCATTCATCTGTGCCATGCAAATCTATATAGCAAATACAGGCAAAGAAAACAAAACAAACAACCCATGGAAAAGAATAAGACAGCTCAGAACAAAGTACTACCTTAACAAAATGCATGTGCTGTTCTATTAAGTACTTGAAATTCTATTTCTGAAGGTTGTTGCTTTAAATAAACCTATTTTGGAGGTCTCTTCTAACCTGGTTGATTCTATGATTCTGTTTCACAGAATGGAAACAGTGCAGTCTTCCATTATGTTTTACTTGAATGGATCTTCTACAGAAAAGTCTCTCATTTTTGTTGGTTTTGCTTTGAACCAGCCACTGCATCTGCAGACCTCAGCCACGAGACAAAATTTAGTAAAGTCCCTGGAAATCTTACAGCAAAATAAATCCTTCCCCACCCCTCCAAAACAAATAAACAAACAAAAGTTCTGGACTCCTCAATTCAAGAGAGATGTTGAGATACCGGAACATGCCCAGAAAAGGGCAAAAAAGCTGGTGAGGGGGCAGGAGCACAGCCCTCTGAGGAGAGGCTGAGGGAGCTGGGGGTGTGCAGCCTGCAAAAGAGGAGTCTCAGGACTGATCTCATTCTCATTGCTGTCTACAACTACCTGAAGGGAGGCCGTAGCCAGGTGGGGTTGGTCTCTTCTGCCAGGCAACCAGCAACAGAACAAGGGGACACAGTCTCAAGTTGTGCCAGGGAAGGTCTAGGCTGGATGTTAGGAGGAAGTTCTTCACAGACAGAGTGATTGGCATTGGAATGGGCTGCCCAGGGAGGTGGTGGAGTAGCCATCCCTGGAGGTGTTCAAGAAAAGGCTGGATGAGGCACTTAGTGCCATGGTCTGGTTGACTGGATAGGGCTGGGTGCTAGGCTGGACTGGATGATCTTGGAGGTCTCTTCCAACCTGGTTGATTCTATGAGTCTATGAAATAGGCACATAAGACCACATAGTTAGTACTCAGTGTGCTAGTTTGAGGCTAGCCGGAATATTTTAGTGAGAGAAATTAGATTATAGGCTGCTGAAAGGAAACAATGGTGGTGTCTACTTCACTCATAGGCTTGCTGAGATGTATAAAAAGAAGAGCACAAAACATAGATAAGACAGGGGGTCTCTCTCACAGCTGGTGCTTGTAGTTTTCTTCCTGGTCTGCTTTCTGTGCAACTTAATCCTTCTGCTTTCTAACCCTGCTGGCTGATCCTTCAAACTCACCTTGCACGTAAGGCAAACTCTGGGATAAGGTAGGGGAGTGGAAAGGAGGTGGAAGGGTGGTCTGGGAGGGCTGTTGTGTTTCTGTATTACCTTTAGCTTGTCTATTTCTGTCTATAGATGTATAGATTGTAAATATTTGCTTGTATATTGTGCTAAGGAATGAAGCTTTATATTTACAGCTTAGCTTCCAGCTCTGCTGAGTCTAGTCTGGGTGATTACATAAGAATAGGGGAGCAGGTAACACTCAAACCATCACACTCAGTCCCACTCCAACTTCAGCTGGATTGCTTGCAGTAGAAAAGCTTTGCTTTGTTGGTTAAAACCTATTAACCATAAGTAGTCTACTCACATCTGCATTCCTCACTGTGCTCTTTCCATGAAGTCTCTTCTCACAGGTAATTTGAGACAGAACAAGGGGGAATAGCCTCAAGCCGAGACTGAGGAGGTTTAGATCGGACATTAGGAAAAAGTTTTTCATGGAGAGAGTGGTCAGGGACTGGAATGAGCTGCCCAGGGAGATGGTTGTCACTGCCCCTGGGTGTGTTTAAGGGTGGTTTGGATGTGGTGCCTAGGGATATGGTTTAAGGTGAATCTTGTAGAGTAGGGTTCTAGGTTGGACTTCGTGATCCTGAGGGGCTTTGCCAACCTGCATGTTTCTGTGATGCGACAGTGGTTTTAAAATGGAAGTAACTACCTATCTGTACCTATATGAAGCTGAATGTAAACTTGAGAATTATATCATCCACACCACATTTTACTTAACTAAATACCCAAATCCTTCCCAGCTTTCCCTATTTTGTGAAATAAGCTTTATGAAACCTTAGGGCGGAAGGAACACAAGTGCAAAACTGTTCTGTGAAAGACAAATTGCCACATAAAAGAAGAAGCTTTTGTTCTGTGTGAGCTCCTAAAGTG
The DNA here is from genome assembly GCA_013400475.1 of Tricholaema leucomelas. Lineage (NCBI taxonomy): Eukaryota > Metazoa > Chordata > Aves > Piciformes > Lybiidae > Tricholaema lacrymosa > Tricholaema leucomelas. The sequence goes on from WAAF01002409.1 coordinate 294,124, forward strand.
CAGACAATTAATCCAACTCTCACATTTTCAGAACTCACCTCATTAACTGTTGGAGAGAAATTATGAAGACATCTTACAACAGCCAGCACAACATTATGCTTCACCATACGCCGTCTGTTTCAAGCTCTGTGGCACAACAACTTTATCCAGGTTAGTTGTACCTTCTTTTTTCTCCTTTCATCTGATTGATGGAAGATGAAACGTGAGGCGCTCAAGGCAGTTTGAATTCATTGTTTTGTAGGTGACAGTGATTTTACTTTGCTTTCTTTTTAATTTTATGAGCTTAATCTGGAGAAGTTTTATGTCTATTTCCTCACTTGATAGCAAAAATCCTGCAGGGTGCTGAGCTGCTCAGTTATTTCTGTTGATGATGATGTGCTCGGAGGATGAGGTTTCTGGTCTGCCTCAGTGTCTTCTCGTTTATGGGCTACTGGAGTATATAAATGTAGGTGGTTGTGTCAGTTTCTTCTGCATATATACTGCTTGTTAAAATAAAAAACCTGGTTAGCTTTCTCTCACATAGTTCACAGCTCTCCCATGTTTTTCCTGCTAGGTGTATGTCAGTTGGTGCACTCATACCTGAACACAGCTTTCTGTAATAATCAGAGCTAATACATTGTACTGAAATCCTCTCTTTTATATTGTTCAAATTTGAATAGGATAATTGAACGTGTACCTTGTAGCTTAGTCAGTCTTTCACAGAACAAAGGCAGCTACTCACTTTTTCAACTTCAGAACTTCCCACAGAGGCAGGGTTCTGTTTTTCTAGTGACAAGTATTGCTTCCTATTAATTAGGCTTTCTTCTCTGGGCATCTGGGCTGGCTGCTGACAGCAACCTATCAGTGAATTAACGCAAGCAAAACAATCTGACATCTGCTTGAGTTCATTCTCTCAAATGGAACAACTATTGAGAAAATTGTTGAGACACCTAGATTGGTTGACTAGGAAAATATATATTATTTTTTGTTTTTTTGTAATTGTAGTAATACAAAACTAGAGATTCTTTTGGAGTCTGAGAGGCTGAGCTAAATAAACCCTCTGCTGTTTGGCGTAAGGGAAGTGAGGGTATGGCACTGTGTATAATAATTTGCATTTAACACAGAGGAAAACATTTTTTTGTTTTGCTAATTGGGTAATGAGGCAATAAAGCCTTGCCATGTGATAATTTGGTAGCTCAGAATGTAGCCAGAGTGAGTGGTAAAGCTGGAGTCAGGCATTTTGATAAGATACATGAGAGATTAGGTTGTTTTCATGCATTTGAACAAAAAACCCTGTAGGTCACTGTGGTCTTAATGAAGCTGTTAACATAAGCACAACATAAATGGAAATGGGTTTGTATCTAATGAATAGAGCAAAGTATCCTAAATGTATCTGATACATTAATTTAACTCAACCTTTAAAAGAAGAAAAGCAATCTGTATGGAGCATGCTTAAAGGGGTAATTCTGTGATTTTCTATCATCCTGTATTATCAACCTTAAAAGTCTGTGAGCATGAAGCATCTAAGAGGCTGTTATCAATATTTTGACAAGTGAGAGTACTTCTTACATCCAGTAACAGAAGGAATATTAGCATTGCATCTTCATTTATGCTTGACCAGAACTTGTGGTTTCCTGTGATACTTTCAGTGTTTGATCAGAATTAACCTGGTGAAAATGAAGTGAGTTAATTGAAACCTCTTAAATCTTAATCTGTTCTGACAGTCAATAAAAATGAGTGGACTTTATTAGGATAGCATTCTGCCATTAACAGGAAGAAACTTGCCTTGGATTTATGACACATTAATGCTTTTCCAGGCTTTTTTCTATTTCTACTCTTGGGACTAGAGTTGCTCAGAGGTGTCTGATACCAGGTTACTTGTCTTTTTGTCTGCCTGTGTGTGTATTTGCTGAACTGGAGTTTACAGGAGACATAAAAAGTGACAGAAATGTAGGGAAGCCTCTTTGGTTTAGCATCTCTAAACTCAGTCTGAACTAGCTTTCTGGCAAACCTTAAGAAGTTCCAATTAAACAAGCTTTGACACTGGGGAAGCCTTTTACTTCTTAGAGTTGCTCTCTTATATTTCTTAACTTGCTTGGGCATTACAGATGAAATTGTAGTCAGTGCTCTGTAAATTAGCTTCTTGCTGATATTAACATCCTTGATCTTAAAAAAACCTATAAAAATCACTAGCAGCTCTGTCCCTTCCCTTTGCATTTTACCTGGAATAGTCATAACAGGAAAAAAAAGTAATTCAGTATTCTGATCATGCTTTGGTCTAGAAGTATGTTGATTGCCCTTTGCATAGCCAAACACTTCTGTGAAGCTGCATCAACCTTTGTTTTGTCTTTTCTGTGTATGCTACTTGCCTAATGCAGTTGGACTCTGATCCTTGCTGTGATCCTCTGACTTGGGACAAAACAAATAAATATTTTTCCCTCTCAGGTGATTTAACTACAGGACTTGAAATTATATCACTGGGAGTTATATAATGGAACTTCCTCTGCAGTTTGTTCAAACCTCAGCCTTTCCATTCAAATTGCTCAATGCTCCTATTTTGGAACTCTGCTGTTTCTGTACACAGCTGTGCTATAATGTAATACAAGTACTGTCGCTGCCATATCCCTAGTCTAGAGGTACATTTCATTGTTGTGGGTTACTGATACAGTAAATATGCATTATATATTAGAGTGTTGGAAGAGTCACTAAGTGTGTGTTAATTTGGCTGGTGTAAAAGCAGCTTCAACAGCCATTGAAGAAGCTGCCAGGTAAAAGCCCTTCTCTTAGTGCCAGAAGTCCTCATCATCTATTCTGAGAATGTGTACTGCAGAGACAGGAGATGGTGCCAATATTTCATAGGACTGCCCACTGATCTGTCTTGGGTATGACAAAAGAGGGAAATAGTCAAGTTACTTTTGTTTCCATTCAGTCCCTGACCTTGTAAGAACCTGATAGCAAGGGATTCAATCAGTGACAAGCACAGTGGTAGGCTGAGTGATTCAACCCCACAGACTCAGATCTCACTATTCATAAAAGGAATTAAGAATTCCATCAATTACTGTCTTCTTTAGCATCCTCCAAGTGAGATTTTTTGTTTACTTTGGCAGTGACTAACGAGTTGGTCTGTGCATCTGTCCATCTACCTTGGTCAAATCTAAACCTGTAAGACAATTTGAACTAAATTGGCAAAGAGGAGGAGGTTGCAAAAATAGAAGGCAAGCTTTGTGACTGAGCAGGCAAAGAGGACTTTCTTAGTGGATTTGTTAAGTTCTTGTGAAGATACATGGGGAAGAATTCTGACAGAGGAAAAAAAAAATCAAGGAGACCTTGCAGCTCACCATAAGATGTAAGGCTAGAGGAATCCAGGCTTCATTATTTCTAGAAGCACTGCTTGTTTTCTTGTTCAGTCTCACCGTAGGAAATGTCAGTTACTGACAGGTAGATAGAGCTGGACTGTTAGGAATATGGGTATTATCCTCTCTTATCTGCTGCTCACTGCAAGCTCTAGCTGCTGAACACACAGGTGAACGCAAAATGGCTAAGCATGGCAAAGTTCAACTGTGTTCCTTCAGATGAAGTTTTCATGTTCACCTGCCTATTTTCACCTCTTAGGGACTCAGACCCTTCCATCTGCTCTGAAGCTCTTTTGGGATATTTAACAAGTGTTGAGTAATCTTCACAAGCTCACAGGACACAAGCTGTGATGCCAGAATCAAAATGATTTACTTCCCAACAGCGGGCATATCACTCTTTCTGTTGGTGAACCCAACTGTGGTCTGTCAGTGTCTCCTTGACAATTTGGAATTGCATTTTTAGTTTGTCCCCTTTTTGTGCAGAGGTGCCACGTTCAACATGCAAGTGACCATCCAGCTGGAGCCACTGCCCACTTGTGCTGGGCAAATGGTTGAGTAGCTGCCTAATTCCTTCACCTCTAAAGAACCTGTCCAAACATTGATGATTCAAACAAGTGCTTGACCATCTGCCACTGAAACCAGTTTGCAAGAGGCCAGGAGTTCTGTCTGGAAAGCTACTTTTCTGTTCTTTTAAAGTCAGGTGGTTTTCCCCTTATGTGGGTTGTGTTTCAGAGGGGTAAGACATTGGAGAAACTGACTGCGTGCAAAGGTCATTTTGTCTCTTACTCCTGTTTCACTTTAGACACCTCCCTGTGACTTTTAGGCCTTCTGAGGTTTCTGTACCATTTCCAGAAATAAAGAGTGGTGGTGGTGGTGGTGAATTACTTGATTTGTACAGAAGATGTAAAAAGCTTCAGGAATTAATTTAAGATACAGACCCTTTGGCAGTTCCACAGCAGATTATGCTGACCTGGGCTAGGTTGTGATGCCTGTTTGAGTTCCTGCTGGTTATCTGTGGTCCTGCTGACAGGCTGTTTGGAGCAGAATCTCCTAAACTGGCAGCTGGAGGTTCTCAGGGGATAGGCAGTTTGTCCTGTTAATTCAGCACCATGCTGGAGGAACAAGGGGAAAGGCTGAGAAGAGGCTACTTTGAGACTGTGGCACTGTGCTTGGGACTCTGATAGTGGACTTTGCTGTGAGCTGTGGAAAAAGCACATAGGATTTTATATTTATATATATATATAATTAAGCTTAATTCCTTTTGAAATGTGACAGTCATCCTGAATTTAAAACTTATAGTTTGAGCCACTACAGGAGTAAACAGGGTGGGATACCACAGGTGTGTACAGTTAATCTGTCATCACATAGCTTGCTGAAAGTCCTGTTTACTTGAATTTGGGATGACCAGATCACTATTTGCCATGATGGTAGTCACACCAGGCCTACAAAGGGTAGAGTTGAATGAGTGGATACTATTTTTTTTTCTGTTAATCTTCCTAGACAAGCCTTTGTAATCCTAATTTTCTAGGCCATTAGGATACAGGCAGATTACAGCTAAAGCTGTTTTACTAACTTTACTCACCTGGTTTTGCCCAGCCCACATCTCTTCTGTTTGGTGTCACCTCACATGTGTCTCTAATTGAAGTAATTATTTGCCTTGCTGGTCTTTCAAGTGCATTTTCTGACACGTAGACCTGAGCAACTTTCTCTTACTGTGAAGTTAGATACAGCTTCAGTTGTGACCTTGGACTGTAAAGAGGGTTGAAACAGGAATCCTCCAGAAGTTCCTGCCAACCTCAATTACCTGCTGATTCTAACCTGCTTCCTCTTCCCAGTGTCAAATGCCCCACGAGCCCCAGTTCATCCAATTACACAGCATGCTGTAGTGGAGCTGGAAGAGCATCCCAAATATTCTTCCATTGCTTTACCTGCCTAGTTCGAGTAATGCTGCACTGCACAGACCCAGCCATCGCCCATCCTGGCAGTGACCATGCTGCCCTGAGCATTTCCTTGTGTTTCTGTGGATCCACCACAGGTTTCATGTCCCATGTCCCCACAGTGGACAATGCTGGATTAGCAGTTGACTCTAGGCGGTGCAGGTGCTGAGTCTGGTATCTTCCAGAAGGTGAGGAGCAGAAGGATGGACTCGCTCCTGGTCTCCACTGGAGCAGTCTAAACCACAACAGCCACACCTTTGCACCTGCTACACCTGTTCCTCATTTTGACCTTAGTCTTGCAGCTCTAGGACCGACAGCCAAGGCAGGGCCCTCCCCTGCGCCGCCTGAGTCAGGGCTTGCGCGCTCACCCTCTGCGACCCTCGGCCCGCGTCGTCCTCCGTGTCCCGTCCGCTCCCCCCTCCCCACCCCGAGCGACTGCTGAGTTTTGTCGGGAGCGCGCTCCGAAAGCTCTTCCCCGGACCTCAGCGCCAAAAAAACACCAGCAGGGAGCTCTGCGCACCTCAGGCTATGCCCCGCTCGTCGGGCGAGACCTGGCCCGCGGCTGTCGTGACCCCGCCTGTGTCCGCCCGTGCGTGGGCGAGAGCCTTCTGTTACCGCTCGGCGTTTCGGCGCGGGCCAGCAGATGGCGGCGGCGCCCCGGCTGGGCGCACAGCCCCGCTCCGGTTACAACCCGCCCTCCGCGGCGGTGTCTCCCTCCCCGCCACCTCCCTGCCTGTCACTGCCACGCCGGAGAGCCACCATGGCGCACGGCGGGACACGCGTGTCCGCCGCCGCTCCACGCGGGGCCGCCCGCCTGCCGCTGCCGGTGCTGCTGCTGCCGCTGTTACTGAGCGCCGCCGCTCTGCGCTGCGCGGAGCCCTGCGGCCGCCCGCGCCCCGGAACCCTGACCCGTGGGGCGCGCAGCTCTCCGGAGCCGCGGCGAGACGACGGAGCGTCTGCGGGGGGTAGCCGGTCCAGGAGAGCATCCTCGCCGACGGACCGAGAGCAGGTCTCCCTCATCAGCACCTCCTTCGTGCTCAAAGGGGACGCGTCTCACAACCAGGCGATGGTGCACTGGACGGGCGAGAACAGCAGCGTGAGTACGCGGGGCAGTGCGGGTGGGTGACGGGGTCCTTGAATTACTCCTGCCTTTACTCTTGCCCTCGCCGTGGCTTTTATCCTCCAAGTAGCGGGGCGCAGCCTACGCTGTCGCCTGCGCTCAGCCGGTCGCAGCGCGACCGGTGCACGCCGCTCTCCGCTGCCCCGGCGGGCCGAGTTCGGTGCCGGGGAGAGGAAAGGCACAGCCAGAGTCGGGCCGACTCCGCGTACCCCCCGCCACTTCCCGAGAAGTTTGAAAAGTTTGCGAGCGCGCATCTTTTAGAGGGGCCGGTGCGCGGTGTACGAGGAGGAGGAGGATGCTGTGTCCCCGGAGCGGCCGCGCGGTGTCCGTGAGCCATCGGTGGGGCCCCGGCGGTCTGTGGGTAAAGAGAAGACAGAGGGCGAGCTGCGGTGAGGGGATTACCTACTCCGGCCCCCCATAAAGTCCCAGATTAAATTGTCGCGCCTTTAATCGATTCACCTCGATTCAGTCATCCCCCGTGTAATCTGTTCCGCGCTGCGCTTGGTCTGCTCAAAAGTCAGGGAAAGAAAAAGCCCAAACAAAACCAAAATCAATTAAAACTCAGCCCCGGGCTTCAGCTGGAGGGTGAGCGGGGCGGCCCGGCTGAGCCTCCGCCACGCAGCGGGGGCGGTTCTCGAGGAGGGACGAGATCGGACGGGCTTCCCCCGGCACGACCTGGTGTTTCCCCGCGGCACAGCTCGATGTTTTCCCCCGCCGGGCTGCTTGCCGCGGCGACCAGGGGATGTCCTATCCCGCAAAGCTCTGGGAGTAACAGCAGCTTTCCGAGGATTTTTCCAGCCCTAGCGATGGATAAACTCAGGCACTGTAACCGGTGTTAGTGCATGAGAGCGTTAATGTTCACAGCTTCCCGTAGGTGAAGCAGTGTGCCTGGCCTTTATTATTTTATGGTTTAGACAAAAACCTCTGGTGGTGAGCACCCATAGGCTATTTTGAACTAATTTTCACCTTCAGCCAGTTATCGTTTCTTTATGTATAGACCCGTTAAAGGTTGTGTGTTTGCATGGGTGGTTCCAGGGACTTGCTGCTTCTAATTTTTCTTCGTCTGAAACGTTGTATGGTAACAGTGGATGTCATAGGTAAAGTGACTTGCGCTGTCTAACTTCCTAGCAGGGAAATAGTGTTATGAAGGTTCAAGATAACTTTCTCCTGGAGGAGAAAAACCTCCTGGCGTTGCTGCAGTTCAGCAAAGCTCTGCCTCTGCTTGAACTTTGTAAAATTCACATAAAGTTTATTTAAGCTTGGCTCACTTCAGGGAGTTTGTGTTGTGCTTCTCCTAAGAGTGTGAATTATCATCTTTCCCCTGGGATCTCAAGTCTTGGTTTCCACCTGTTTTGCTAGAGAGTTACCCAGGATGTGGAGCTGCAAAGGCTCCACGCATGAGGATGCAGTGCTTTTTTTACACTCTCTGAGTGTTTATGTTAATGACCAAGGCGTCGGAGTTGGAGTCAGCATCGTAAAGCCTGACAGTTTCCCTGGCACCTTTTTATTTGCTCAGGAAGGAAGCCTAGGATGATGGTCATGTTCTTTGAAAAGAAAATGTTGCAAATCAGCATCATCAGCTAGCCTGATTCTGTCCTTCCTCCATTCTTCTGCTGCTAGACTGCTGCTGCCTTTTTTTTTTGGCGGACAGTGCTTGCAGGCTGTAAGAACCATTTCCCTGAAGAAGAATTCACTATTAAAAAGTTGGCATAAGTTCATTTTCTTGGCATAAAAGGCGAGTAACAGCTTTCATGCAAAACTGTCTGCACTCTCTAAACCAAATACAGTAGAACCTTGCTAATCCACATTTATGACTAGTGGTCTCTCCTCGCCTCTCTGCTAAAATTCAATAACAGATGCTGCAGTGAGGGCTTGTATTGCTAAAACGTTATTATTTGTTCACAGGATGCTACAGTTCACTTGCTAACGTACTACCCAGTAGTCTCTCCAAAAGCAAAGACAAATGACAACTGTCAGAATAAATGAATGAAGGTGGTTGTAATCTTTGCTGCAGCTTAATTATTTTATATTCTCTGCTAATTCAGTTTTGCAGGATGAGGCACTCTCATCACGAGTGCCTGTAGATGTTCTCCACGCTGTTTACGTGTTCAGTAAGAACTATTTGCAGAGTTAGTTAAAAACCATGTTGCTTACTCTACCTGCCATCAGGGGGTTACCATCAGGCAAGACTGGATTTGAGTAAGTAACCTGGTAGTGAAATCTTTGCTGCCCTATCCCAGATGAGAGCAGCCAATCTTTTTGCACTGGATGTTTTACAGTCTTGATTCTGGGCAGGTTTTTTTGAATCCTCTTTTCTTGTTAGCTTTGTTTTATTGCATGTTTCCCGTAGAAGATCTGATTTTTACCAAAGCTCCCAGAGAGAAATGATTTGTAAAGACAGTCTGTAGACTTCTATTTGTTTATTTATTTATCTTGTATGTGCATGTGTGAAAAGGATTGGAAGAAATACATTAAGCTAAATGAAAGCAGGATGGGCTTGAAGGGCTTGGAGAGAATTTTGCTGCCTATGCATATATGAGATAAAAAGAATTGAAAATAAGTACCTGATCCAAACCATGTTTAAATCAGTCTTGACTGTTGGTTTGTTTCTATAGATACATATGTATGTGTTTGTTTATTTTACTCCTGGTTAAGTGTGTGGAGGTAGGAAGGCTAAGATCCAGTGCTTCTCAAACCTGGCGCATTCAGAATCTGGCAAATCTTGACCTGTCTGGGAAGCACAGGCTGGAGCTGGAAAGCACTGCTGTGTCCCACGTGTACTGCAGTCAAGGAGAGGAGGCTGCCATTCCTAATAGCAGGGTTTTGGATCAGACCCTGCCAACCCCTGGAGGCACTGAGCAATATTTTAAGTGTCACCAAGCACATTTGGCGCCTCATTGGAGATAGAGTAGAATAGAATCAACCAGGCTGGAAGAGACCTCCAAGTTCATCCAGTCCAACCTAGCACCCAGCCTTATCCAGTCAACCAGACCATGGCACTAAGTGCCTCATCCAAGCTTTTCTTGAACACCTCCAGGGATGGCTACTCCACCACCTCCCTGGGCAGCCCGTTCCAATGGCAAATCACTCTCTCTGTGAAGAACTTCCTCCTAACATCCAGCCTATACTTCCCCTGGCACAACTTGAGGCTGTGTCCCCTTGTTCTGTTGCTGGTTATCTGGGAGAAGAGACCAACCCCACCTGGCTACAGCCTCCCTTCAGGTAGTTGTAGACAGCAATGAGGTCTGCCCTGAGCCTCCTCTTCTCCAGGCTAAACAACCCCAGCTCCCTCAACCTCTCCTCAACCAAGAAGCTAACCTGGTTCCTTTACCCTTTACAGCTATGTAGCTGAAAATTTGTCAGTGATGTGCTTACTCCAGGTGACCATGCATCCTCTTAAATACCTCACCCAGTAAAATACATGAAGAAAAATATAGTAGGGTTGTTCCTTTGAGCTCTTGTGATGCAGAGACAAATAACCATAAAAGGGAGTTACCGTCCCTGGAGGTGTTCAAGACAAGACTGGATGAGGCACTTAGTGCCATGGTCTGGTTGACTGGATAGGTCTGGATGATAGGTTGGACTGGATGATCTTGGAGGTCTCTTCCAATCTGGTTGATTCTATGATTCTATGAGGGGACAGCTGCTCCTCTCAGGGATGTACATCTGCATGAATAGTTCATTGAAGGTGCCACCATTGCATTAGTTGTGTGTGGGTCAAGGGCAAATAACTGAGTGTAAAAGGAGCAGAGGTTAGGTTGATGTGCACGTCACTTAAAATCAGCGATGTCTTGTAATTCCTTCTGTGCTGTAATAATAGGAGTGTGTTGTGAGAGTAGTGGTTGTGTGTCTTGAAAGAAATGAAGGAGACTGTAAATTAAATTGTCCCTCCCTCCTCCCCCTTCTTTTCCATGCTGTAGAAGTCTGACACCTACTTTATTACCCTCTTGTAATGCCCTTAGCTTTGTGAATTAGGGGAGTAGCTGATTATGATAGCACAGCGGAGTGTATGGCCGCACTGATGGTAAAGTGAGCTGGAGTAACGGGGAAGAGCACTGTATCTTGAGTACCTTGCTCTGTCAAGAGAGAGCTGTGCAGGGAGGCATGCAAATTGCATCCTGTTTTGTGTCCTCATTACTTTTCTTTTGCATGTTAATAATTATTTAGAAATCCCCTAACTGATAACAGGCCTGCCACCTCTCTTAGCAGTGGGATGGATATCACTAGCGCTGCAAGTCTTGCAGAGCTGGTCCTTGTAACATCAAGAGTGTATCTGGTTAGTGAATTCCTACAATTAGTATCTCCTCTCTCTGTCCTCTGCGCCCACAGAAATCTGTTGTGCGCTGTTACTTTCAAACAAAGGCTCATGCAAGTGGAACTAATTTCCTTTCCAGTCTTAAAATATCATGAACTGATGAGATGACAGGTGGGTGGTGCAGTGCACCATTTACTCCAGTGATTGACACTTGTGTAACTGATAAATGACACAGAGTTGTGCATCAGGGTGTATACAGGTGGTGTGCTCTCAGGATAGCCTCTTGCTGCGTTAAGCTGAATATGTATGTTCACAGATGAACTAAAAATACACTACCCTTCCTGATTTGGAGGAAAATAGTCAATAGATTACAGCTTAAAAAAAATAACCACCTTTCCTTAGAAGAGTCCTTACAGTCATCCCAGGAGCTTTTTTTATGCTAGGTAAATAACTTCCTTTGCAAAATGATATTGTTTTTGACCCTCTTGGAGAATTCCTATTGTGCATTAATACTGATTTTAAAAACACCGCATTGTGCTGATTTAGAAGTAACAACCAAAACCAAACCAGAGATGCAGAGTGAATCTCATAGTCACAGTTGATTTTGATTCATGCTGTGTGCAGACTGCTGAAGTGTTGTGACCAGGACTTTGGCCAACTAGTTCTAAGTCTGCAGTTTCATAGTGCTTGTATTTCCTTTGTTGTTGTTGTTTGTTGTCACAATATTAACTCCCTGCAGGCACTTTTTTGTCCAGTAAGCTAATGTCTTGAGCCCTCATAAGCATAGAGCTTTTTGTTATGGAAAGAAACATAGCTAGAAGTTTTTGCCAGGTTTAGTATTTAGCAGCACTTTATCAGAAAGGAAGGTTTATTGCAGTTGTAGCACTAAGGAACTTTAGCTGATCCAGGCCTCTCTCTATTTGATATACAGATAACATTTTTTGAGTTTAAAAATTATTACTCTTTGTCACACAGTTTCACCATATATGATTGATACAGCCCAGTGATCAGTAAATGTATTCTTCTGGCAGATGTTTTCTTTAATTGTTTTTTTTTTTTTTGGTCTGTTCAGTTTGCAATAAATTTTGCTGAGGGGATCTATAAAAAGCATTGACTTCAGTATTGCTGTAGCAGTATCTCTAACGGTAAATGTAATTATCTATCCAAGCTGGGCAAAAGTCCATTTGTGGTAAGGTTTTGGTGCTGTTTCTCTGGAGTAGCAAGGCTACTTTTTGTGAAACTAAAAGGAGCATGAGGTCAAAAATCCTGAGGGCTCAGATCTTTGATAAATGGCAGATGTATTGCAAAGTGAAAGGCAGATTCCCACAGGGAAAAGGGTTTTAAAATGCTGGAGATGATAGTGCGATAAAGACCAGAAACCAAACCCCATAATCATATTTGAATGGAACAGCAGAATCCCACACAGAAAGCAGAATGATTTTAATCAGACTGAAGTAACTGTGGAGTTTAACTTATTTTTTTTCTTCCTCTCCTTAATTTATTTCCTTCTACCAGCCTCTGTTTTTCCTCTCTTCCAGTCCTGGTCATGTTTTGGCCAGCTGAGCTCTCTCCATGTTTCAGCAAGTCCTAGCTGCTATGGAAAAGAGAGAGCACCTCTTCTCATCCTCTAAGTAGACACTGAAAACTGATACATACATAATGATTAAGTCTGTGTTTCAAATATACTTGAAAGTCCTCCTCCATGTGCAGCCTTCCACACCTGCAGTCATACCTGGTTTGCTGGTTTAACTGGCACTGCCTAGTTGGCTTAGGAGGAAGGTGCTAGCAGCCTGAGTAAATACTACTGTGCCAGCACTGGGACGAAGCAGGAGACTTGAAGTCTATGAGGGAAGTTTAGCAATGAACACTAAAGACAGACATGAGATGGAAATCCTCTTTCTGGTACTGCTGATGTATTTCATGTGCATGACGAACCAAACCTGGCTTAATACTGACAGTTAGGGATGTGTTTAGACTCTTGATGCCAGGTCCACATATCACAGTGGGAGCATAATGCATTCTTCCCAAGCTTGATGGTGTTAGGAATCTACTGATGCAATTTTTTGGGGGGAAATAAATGAGGACAACCCTTCAGAAGAAAGAAAAAAAGTAATTGTTTGGCTAAACCAGGAAGTTCTGTGAGGGGTTGGACCTGATGATCTGTGAGGTCTCTTCCAACCTTGGTGATACTCTGTGTGTGTGTGTGTGTACTCATTTATGAATTTAAAACATGAAACTGCCCAGATCATAGAGGCTTTTTATGCCAAGCCCTTTGTATACCCAAGTGAAATCTTTTCATGGAATCATTTAGGTTGGAAAAGGTCTTTATAAGATCATCCAGTCCAACCATAAATCTGACGTTGCCACATCCGCCAACACTGCCAAATCCATCATGGTCCTGTCAGTTAAGACCAAAGGGTGTTAGCTTAAGGAGAGATGATCTGCAGCACAGTGCAGGTGAGGTGCTTCTGGTTCCTGAAAGCACAAGTTCACTGAAGCAGCAGCTAAAAGTGTAGGGTGAAACTAGTCTGAAGTATATGACTGCTTGCCATAGCTCAGGATTAAACTTGACAACCTGCAACATTCCTTCAGTATTTATTTTCCTGTCCTCTCACATTCTTTACCAAACATTCCCATCCTCAACCCCCTGCCCCAGTAATAAGCACTTAAAACCCTAACAAATCACCAATGACAAAACCACTTTTGAGATAAGTCATGGATAGTGTGCTGGTTTGAAGCTAGCTGGGATATTTTGGTAAGAAGAATTAGATGATAGGCTGTGAAAAGAAAACAATAGTGTTGTCTACTGCACTCAAAGGCTTGCTGAGATATATAAAAACAAGAACACGAACATAGATAACAGAGTTGCTCTCTGGCTCTGGCTGCATGAACTTCTCTCCCTAACCTGCTGTCTGTGTAACTAATCCTTCCATTTTTTTCTAACCCCCCTGACTGATCTTCTAAACTCATCTTGCATGTCAAGCAAAGCCTGGGGATAAGGTAGAGGGGTGGAAGGGTGGTTGGGAGGGGAGTCCTGGAGACTCTGGTTTCTGGGAGGGCTGTTGTGGTTCTGTATTACTTTTTAACTTGCATATTTCTGTCTATTAGCTGTATAGATTGTAAACACCTGCTTGTGTCTTGTGCTAAGCTGTAAATAGAAAGCTTCATTCTAATTTCCAGACTCAGCTGAGTCTGGAAACACCTGCTTGTATCTTGTGCTAAGCTGTAAATATAAAGCTTCATTCTAATTTCCAGCTCAGCTGAGTCTAGTCTGGGTGATTTCATAAGAGTGGGAGGGGTGGGTAACACCCAAACCATCACAGGTGGGATCATTTGTCATGCCTGACTTCAGCTTCCAAACCTAAGCTTGGACTTTTGCAGTAGGAAAGAGGTGGAGATATTCCCTGCTTTGATCTGTCATCTGACAATCTGAACATCCATACTTGAGAAAGGTTGGATTGGTTGGCTCTGAAAGCGTGCACTTCTCTCCACTTCTTGTAGAGGGGTCTAGATTACAAAATTGGCTTAAACACAGAATTTATTTGAATTTACTAATCCAAATATCTGGAGTTTGTTGCAGTTCTTTCTTTCTTTCCTTCCTTCCTTATTGTAGCATGACTGTTTGGCCTTTGGTTACAGATTAAGACTCTGTTCTAGTAGATGCTACACAAAAATCCATGTGCAGCTCTGAAGAGCTTGTAATTACAGTTCTGCCTGCGTACATCCCTGAGAAGCAGAATTCTATGCTTAAAGCATGTACCTTGACTGAAATTACAGAGGTCTAACTTTCAGTCCAAGGTCTGCTCCAACAGCAGTTCAAGTTGTTTGGCTTTTACCCCCTTTTATTTTCTTTTTCTTTTTTTCCCCTTCTCTTTTTATGGCTTGGAATATTAGAATCATAGAATCAGTCAGGGTTGGAAGATCATCTAGTTCCAACCTCCCTGCCATGGGCAGGGACACTCTACCCTAGATCAGGTATTCATACATAAGCAGACACTGGGGCAAGGACTATAATTTCTGAGCTCCTGGGCTGAGAGTTACCCAGGAGCTCAGACACCTCTGTCTCTATGTGTGCAGGGGTGTTTTTCTGACTCGCTTTTGTCCAAACCAGTAAATAAGCAATGTGCCAAGAAACAGTGGAACACCTTTAGCAGTAAGAGTGGTGAGTCTCTGTTCTGTCTGGAAATGTGTGTTTCAACTATTCATGCAGAAGGAGGACTTAGACCCTTCTGCTGTGTAAGCACTCTAACCCTGCTGCTGCTGAGCAAGGGTGAGGGGGGCAGTGTCACTTCTTCTGAGAAGCTGTTTCACAGGACTCGGTGTGCTAGGTGTGTGCTGGCATTTCTGCTGGGCTCCCTGACTTAGGGTCAGGGGAGTGGGGAGTGTTGCTGGATCCCAGTGGGTTTTGTCAGCTCTGGGTGAGGCTGTTGTGGCAAGAAGAGGGATGCTGAGATGCTGCAGGACTGAGGGTGTGGCTGCTGCCCTTGGTGGCTCTGCACAGCCCCATCACCATTTCTGCAAGCTCTGAGGCAGTGATGTGGTGTTCAGAGTGATACTTCAGAGAAATTTCAAGCTTGGACAGGGGTAGAATGTGAGATTCCAAGTGAAGGGCTGTTGGGTTAAATTGAAGTAGAATGGGCATACTGAGGAGCTTTGCCAGTTGCCTCACCAGCATCATCAGAAATAGCACTGCCATGATCTAGATGATTTTACCCCTACATTTCCTACCTGCAATGTGGGAATAACAGTGCTTCCCTATCCCTCAGGATCACTGTTCCTTCGGAGTGAAAGTAATGGTTATCACCACAACACCTAAAAGAGGCATGACTGTATAAAATCACCTCTATGATTTCTTTGTCCCTTTGATTGTTTCACACTACATTCTAGGAATTGGAGAAGAAAAGGGCTCTCACAGCTCATGCAAACTTCTCTTGTTCTGATGTTTGTTTTGATCAGGTCTCCTCTTAATGTGTAGTCCATCTTGATTTAAATGCCTGGACTCTGGCACTTCAGGATCATTGGACAGACTGAAGATGATGTGACTAAAGGCATTTTCAGTGAAACAGCCTGTGTTTAATGTAATTTTTAATGCCCTCATTTCCCAGTATACTGAAAGAACTGTGCTTATTTCCTGCTCTTTACACTAGTAAATGTTTCTCTGAGAAACGTTTGTTTTGCCATTTAGAATTTCCTTTTATAGCTCACTTTTGCTACCTCTTCAACTGCAAATGGATTTTTCTTTTGGTAAGTAAAGGTAAAAAGCTTTTTTTCTTTCTGTGTGCAAGGTAAATTGTAAACCCACTTATTTTGGTCATTAGCAAATGCTAATTTCTGTGGTTTCTGTGCATCAGTGTTGTTAGAAGTTTGTTCTAGTAGATGAAGCAGGTGTACTTAATGTCTTTTCCCCCCATTGACTTAATGAAATTTGTTTCCTTTATGATCTTTAGAAGTTCATTCAAGAGAGGGTAAAATTGCATCGAGTGTTGTAGAAACTTCCTTGCAAACACGAGCTACAGTGGTCTGTTCTTACTCCCACTGAGCAGTAGGCCTGAGGTTGCTGGCCAGCGTGTTCAGACTTAGCAGATGGCAAGCTACACACTGTGCACACACCCTTTTTGTCAGTGCTGATGTCACTTTGCTCCCCAGCCTGGCAGTGCCACAGGGACAAAGCAGTGTTTCCCCTGCGTGTGTGTGAGCAAGTGGTGTGTGGTGGTTTGGGGTGTCCCCCGCCCCCCCACACTTTAGAAATCACCCAGACTAGACTCAGTTGGCTCTGGAAATTTGAATGAAGCTTATNGAAGAGAACAGCCCAGCACGAAGTGCCAAAGCAAAGGTGACTTTATCTAATGTTTTGCCTTTCTTCTTTACACATCTCAGCAAGGCTGTGAGGGAAGTAGACAACAATATTGTTTTCATTTTCCAGCCTATTATCTAGTTCTTCTCACCAAAACATCCCAGCTAGGCTCAAACTAGCACATGGCGGTATACTGGGACCCTGCTCAAAGCTGATGGCTTTTAAGTGTTTCTCTGATAACAAATGGTAATGATGAGTGAAGATCTGTTCCATCTGTAAATTCTAGTAGGGTGCAGCCTGGCCTCCCTAACCAAGCTATAGTAAATTAAAGGTACTCAGGTGTTGAACAGACTGTTTATGGTTAATGCATTCCTATGCCTCCACCAGCAATTGTCACTGCAAGACAGATGTCCGAGGAGATGGAAAGTTAGAGAAGTATGTTGGAGTGGCTCTTTGGGGCCACATGGATGAGGCTTAAAACCAGAAATAAACCCAGCAAAAGCAACCCATGCAAAGGACAGGTGGACTACTTTCTGGGTCATAGAGATGTCTTTGTTACTTAGGTACCACCATGAGGCAAAAGGCTGCTCTTGTCTTTCCTCTTGTCATTCCTCCGGGATGCAGTGCACATACACATAGCTCCAACATCCAGCCTGGTACAGAGCTTTTGAGGTGAACTGCAGGCAGATTTGTGGCAGAAAATGCCTGGAGATGCCAAGGGACCAGATTGATAATGCTGGATACCTGTAACCACATGCAGTTGGGTGACACAGAAATACTTAACACTGTCTTGCCCAACTCACTTCAGCCTGCAGTGATCTCCTTGGTGGAAAGAAAGTCAAGGTGCAGCCACTAGGTTCTCCTCTTTCTTTGTACTCACAGGCTCTAATCTTAACTAACCCCATACCCTACTCCATGGCAGGTTGGTGTTAATGTAGGTTCTGTAGGTTCCCAGCTGGTTTGTAGAGTACTCCTGAGCACTTCATGGAGCCATATTGTAGTCAATGAGGGTCTATATTAGTTTTGACTGCTCCATATTGGTTGTGGGTATGCTACGTGACCATGATTCCTTCTACCCTCTCCTATTTTAGTCTTGTTAACCACAGAGGCTAAGTGATGTGTATAGGGCTTTGGACTCCTGCGTGTTGGAGTATTTAATGTGGTTAGAGCGGAGGAGCAAGCAGGCAATATGAGTTGAGAAGCTTTCCTCTTGGAGGCTTGTGTGCCACACAGGCACTGGGACTTCATCAGAACAGCACCATTTGATTTAGAGGCTTATTTCTTATTTTCCTAATTTGTTTGGCTTTTAAGCAGTGGTTTCCTATGGTTCCCTGCCTGTTACCTAACCCATATAATGGCAAGCATGTCAAAAGGTCTCGGCTGCCTTGGGAGTAGACTTGAAACATGCTCTTTGCCCTGAGTGAGAAGTACAAACTGAACAGAAACTGTGCAGAACACTTCTGTTGGGAGTACAGTGGCTTTGGAGTGGGACCTGTGTTGTGGGCAGCAGTGACAGACTGTAGAGGGCTGACAGTAGACTCCTTGGCTGCCCTTGCTTGTGCCAGTGCTGGGGGCAAAGAATTGGGAAAGTGTTACTGCTGGTGGTTCCGAGCTTTTCTTTTCCCCTAGATGAGGGAGGCCAGTACAGGCAGGGTCAGCTGAAATCTGATCCTGTTCTCTTTTGACGTTTCCCAGCCTGATAGGAAAAACAAATACGAAAGAATCCAGGGTTATTTTTTGTCTCTCTTGTATGAGACATCCGTTAAGGTGCTGCTGAGCACATCCAGGAGGGAGGAGGATGTGTGGATGTAGCAAAAGTGCCCATAATGTTGGAGCAAGCAGCCCACTATCAATGATTTAAAATTGTCTTGGAACAGAGGTAATTATTTTTAAACTCTAAAATTACTGTAAAGAAAAGAAGGAAAATTTGTTGTGCATCAGCCAAACAGCATTTTTGTAGCTCTGTGAAACCTACTTTGTAATTCACTGATGAAGCTGTTGGCTCCCACCACTTATGCAATAGAAGATGCAGAGGACACATTTCTCTACACAGGCTGAACTGGGTATCTCTGCTTAAAAATGATCAGGTGTTTTCAGTTCCTAATGAAATGCATTAGTTCATCTTCATGTAGCATCTGTGCAGAGTACTGAGGACCACTAACAAGGTCTTCTTTTCCTTCCTCCTCTTCCAACTGCTTTAAAAAAGATGTGGGTTTTTTTTTTTTTTTTTACAAAGGTGGGCTACATTTAGAGGCCTTTGAACCTTGGTATTGCTTTTAATAATCTCTGGGAAAGAACTTTCAAAAAATCCACTGTGTAAGCACCTTGTGCCCCGTGTTCCATTTCTTATTTAAAAGACTCTTGAGATAGAAGAAGGAGATCACAAAAATCACAGAAACATTCAGGTTGGCAAAGCCTCTCAGGATCTCCAATTCCAACTGATATCTCTACGAGGTTCACTTGAAACCATGTCCCTGAGCAGCACATCCAAATGACTTCTAAACACATCCAGGGTTGGTGACTCCACCACTTCCTTGGGCAGCCCATTCCAATGCCTGACCATTCTTGCTGGGAAATTTTTTTCCCTAATATCCATTCTAACCCTACCCAGTTGCAGCTTGAGGCTATTATTACCTCTTGTTCTATCACTATTTACCTGTGAGAAGAGACCAGCACCAACCTCTCCATGACCTTTCAGGTAGTAGTACACAGCGATGAGGTCTCCCCTCAGCCTCCTCTTTTTCAAACTAAACACTCCCAGCTCCTTCAGTCCTTCAGAGATGGTTGCTATCAGTCTGCCATATGCAGCCCGTGTGAAAGCTGGCTTGTTAGCTGCTGAATTATCAGGGCAGACTGTTTGGTTTTTTGCTTTAGTTCACTGCTGAAAACCCACTTCTTAAACTGGCATGAGCTGGGCAGTCTGCAAGCATGCAGGGATGTTTGAGCTGCTTTTGTGTGCGTGTTACTGAGGCAAGAGATGTGTTTGGAATGCTGGAGCTGGCTGCAAAGAAGACCCTCCACTTCCTGTTGGAATCAATGACTCTATTCTTGCGAGGGATTACATCTTGGCCCTAGTGTTAGTGACTTCAGAGAGATAGTTCCAGAAGATGTTTAGCCTTCAGAGGAGAAGACTGAGAGGGGATTATATTAATGCTTTCCAGTATCTGAAGGGAGCCTACAGGAAGGCTGGGGGGGGACTATTGACAAGGTTTAGTAATGTCAGGACGAGGGGGAATGGGTTTAAGCTGGAAGAGGGGAGATTTAGACTGGATGTTAGGAGGAAGTTCTTTACAGTGAGGGTGGTGAGACACTGGAACGGGTTGCCCAGGGAGGTTGTGGATGCTTCCTCCCTGGAGGTGTTTAAAGCCAGGCTGGATGAGGCCTTGAGCAACCTGCTCTAGTGGGAGGTGTCCCTGCCTATGGCAGGGGGTTGGAGCTGGATGATCCTTGAGGTCCCTTCCAACCTAAACCATTCTAAGATGGGAATGTAAGGCTAAAGTAGGATATAATCTTGATCTGGTTTGCAGAAACTGCCCACAAGCCTGGTTATTTTGTTGCTGTGTTTTGTGAAGTCTATTGAGGCTCCCTGAGGGAGCAGGGCTCGGTACAGTGTGATGTTACACAGAGGTCGGTCGCTCAGAAGTCAAGGCCCATTCAGATGAGAGCACAGAAATTCACATTTAGGCATGGACCGTGTGCCAGGAAGTGATATAGAGTCTTTGATCCACAGCCTGTTGTGTGTGGAGGGTTTGCACAAAATATGCAAGCTTTTTCTTTTTGCAGCAGCTAAATAGACATCTATTTATTAACTGAACCTGACTGCCACAGTCACCATCACTCACTGGGAATCTCTGCCTGCCTCTAGGCAACTTCTCTCTCTGTCCTTTGTTTCTGTTACTTCTCTGTCTGTTTTTTTTTGTATGTCTCTCATTCCTCCTCTCCTTTCTCTGCTTCTGTATATCTCCTTTGTTATTCTGCCTTCATTTCCTTCTCTCTATTAGAATCATAGAATCATAGAATGGTTTAGGTTGGAAGGGACCTCAAGGATCATCCAGCTCCAACCCCCTGCCATGGCCAGGGACACCTCCCACTAGAGCAGGCTGCTCAAGGCCTCATCCAGCCTGGCCTTAAACACCTCCAGGGAGGAAGCATCCACAACCTCCCTGGGCAACCTGTGCCAGTGTCTTACCACCCTCACTGTAAAGAACTTCCTCCTAACATCCAGTCTAAATCTCCCCTCTTCCAGCTTAAACCCATTCCCCCTCGTCCTGACATTACCAGACCTTGTCAATAGTCCCTCCCCAGCCTTCCTGTAGGCTCCCTTCAGATACTGGAAAGCCACTCTAAGGTCTCCTCGAAGCCTTCTCTTCTCCAGGCTGCAGAGCCCCAACTCTCTCAGCCTGTCCTCATAGCAGAGCTGCTGCAGCCCTCTCAGCATCTTCGTGGCTCTCCTCTGGACTGGCTCCAGCAGTTCCATGTCCTTCTTGTGTTGGGGGCTCCAGAACTGCACACAGTACTCCAGGTGGGGTCTGAGGAGAGCAGAGTAAAGGGGCAGAATCCCCTCCCTTGCCCTGCTGCCCACACTGCTCTTGCTGCAGCCCAGCACAGGGTTGCTGTCTGGGCTGCATGTGCACACTGCAGGCTCATGTTGAGCTTTTCATCACCCCAGACCCCCAGGTCCTTCTCCTCAGGGCTGCTCTCAGCCATTCCCCACCCAGCCTGTATCTGTGCCTGGGATTGCACCGACCCAGGTGCAGGACCTTACACTTGGCCTTGTTAAACGTCATAAATCACCTTCCTCACCCCTGAGGGCTTAAATAGCATCATCTTCCCAGTTCTATCTGGAAAAAAAAAGATCTTCAAAGACATGGTTAATAATGACACAAAAGATGTCATCAGTTTGGGAGTTGCCATTCCAGTGAATAGAGATGTTCACACATGGTCACATGTTGTCTGCAGGCTTGGACAGATAGCACAGCATTGTTAGGGTAACCTTGTGTTCATTGCAGTATCTGTAGCCTAGGAGGGTAGCAACAGCAGGTGTTGAAAAAAACAGTGTTCCCAAAGTACATCATCTGAATTGAAACCAGCCTAGGAGCAGAGTATTTCACCTCATGCCTCAGCCTAAAGCTGTGAAGTGATCTCTTCAAGTCATGGAGGCTGACTTTTAGATTTGGGATGTGAAATGGAATGCACTGTTGCTGTGTCAGGTTTCTGGGTGAGTTTAAGTGATCATAATTAGAAGTGAAAGACTCAAGAATCCCAATTCCAGTCATGCAGTTGTGTAATCTGCACTTGCCATCTGAAAAAGAATTTGTGTATTACCCATCACGAGAATTGCTGGGCTGCTCATCTAGGTTGAATTTAATCATAGAGTCAGTCAGGGTTGGAAGGGACCACAAGGATCATCTAGTTCCAAACCCTCTGCCATGGCCAGGGATGCCCTACCCTAGATCAGCCTGGCCACAGCCTCATCCAGCCTCGCCTTAAACACCTCCAGGGACAAGGCCTCAACCACCTCCCTGGGCAACCCATTCCAGGCTCTCACCACTCTCATGCTGAACAAGTCCCTCCTCATGGCCAGTCTGAATCTCCCCACCTCCAGCTTTGCTCCCTTCCACCCAGTCCTGTCACTCCCTGACTGCCTAAAAAGTCCCTCCCCAGCTTTTTTGTAGCCCCCTTCAGATCCTGGAAGGCCACAAGAAGGTCACCTGGGAGCCTCCTCTTCTGCAGTCTGAACAGCCCCAACTCTTTCAGTCTGTCCTCATAGCAGAGCTGCTGCAGCCCTCTGAGCATCTAACTATGATTATTTAAAAATAACTGTGATTAAAATATATATGTAAATAATATTTAAACAAAATATTTACAGAATACTTAAATAATATTAAATATTTTAAAATAATCATAGTTTCTTCAGTCTTAGCTTTAATGCAGAATGGGCAGGGGCCAGTTGAACAAGCCTAAGTGCTGGGTCCTGTACTTGGGTCACAACAACCCCACGAATGCTTCAGGCTTGGGGAAGAGTGACTGGAAAGATGCCTGTCAGAAAAAAGACCTGCAGGTGTTGGTCAACAACTGGCTGACTATGAGCCAGCTGTGTGCCTAGGTAGCCAAAAGTGCCTATGGCTGCCTGGTTTGTATCAGAAATAGTGTGGCCAGCATGACTGGACAATGATTGTCCCTCTGTACTTGGCAGTAATGAGGCCAGTTTAGTGGTGGACTTGGCAGTGCTACATTTATGGTTGAACTCAGTGATCTTAAAGGCTTTTTCCAACCTAAACGATTCTGTGACTCTATGAAATTCATAGAATCATAGAATGGTTTAGGTTGGAAGGGACCTCAAGGATCATCCAGCTCCAACCCCCTGCCATAGGCAGGGACACCTCCCACTAGAGCAGGTTGCTCAAGGCCTCATCCAGCCTGGCCTTAAGCACCTCCAGGGAGGAAGCATCCACAACCTCCCTGGGCAACCCATTCCAGTGTCTTACCACCCTCACTGTAAAGAAATTCCTCCTAATATCCAGTCTAAATCTCCCCTCTTCCAGCTTAAACCCATTCCCCCTCGTCCTGACATTCCCAGACCTTGTCAATAGTCCCTCCCCAGCCTTCCTGTAGGCTCCCTTCAGATACTGCAAAGCCACTCTAAGGTCTCCTGGAAGCCTTCTCTTCTCCAGGCTGCAGAGCCCCAACTCTCTCAGCCTGTCCTCATAGCAGAGCTGCTGCAGCCCTCTGAGCATCTTTGTGGCTCTCCTCTGGACCCGCTCCAGCAGTTCCATGTCCTTCTTGTGCTGGGGGCTCCAGAACTGCACACAGTACTCCAGGTGGGGTCTGAGGAGAGCAGAGTAAAGGGGGGATAATCACCTCCCTTGCCCTGCTGGCAAGATGCATGGCAGTAGTAGTTTTTAGGTGTCTTTTGTTCCTATGGACTTTCTTAAAGCATCTGTTTAGAAGTGTTGGTTGATGGTGGTATCCTATGGAAATGTGCTGTATCATGAATGTTCTCCTTGGTTATTTAAAGCTCAATAAATGTTTGTTACGTGGGCAACCTCATCTGAACCAGCAGTCATTTTCAATTCAAGCCATTATTCTGTTGGTATATTACCAACACAGAATATATGTTCTTATCAACAAGTGAGACTCAGTTTTAATTTATGAAGGGTTACCTAAGAGTATTCAAATGTCTCACCCTTTCCAAGTATTAAAAAATGCCTTTGATGTCTCAGCATTTGACTTGGAAACAGCTGATCTTCTGGTGTGCTGCATGATGCAGGTGTTTTGATAGGTAGAACAAATTCTGCTTGTTCATTCCAAGTTTGCAGGGCAAACAGGGTTTTCTCCAATAAAATCTGGTCATTCTGTTCAAGCAAAAATCCACCCTTTTTCTCTTCAGGTAGTTTAAGGCCAATTATTAAACAGGCACCATCAAGTTTCTTAAGATTTTAAGAAGTGCTGAAGGTGGATTTAGAAAAATCTTGGTTGTTCTTGTTTACAAATAGTTCTTAGTCTTTAAATAATGATTTCTAATGCTGTTGGGTTGAGGGATATCAATAAAAGTATTCAGTTACTTAGGATTGTCAATAGGATCCATGGGAACCTGTGCTGCAGTTATATTTCTTGGCTAGAGTAAACCAGCACCGTGTCATTGACTTAAATTTCATCAGGTACAGATGGGTTCTTAGGTTTGATTCGTCTCACAGTTAGTGGAATGTTCACAGTAATGGAAGAGAAGAGGTGCAGGAGCCTACAACATGAGGAAAAGTAAATATAAGCAGGTAATATCCCAGGAACTGTATTTTAAATGCTGATTTTCACACTGTTCTTTCTCACTGTTTTTCCTCTTAAAATTTTATCCTAAACATTTCTGTGTTGTTGAGTTAACCAAGAAAAAACAAGCTCATTAGCTCCAGCAATGGTTTGTTGGTTTTGCCTTTCTTTATCTTCTTACAGTCTCTTAGTCCTCAGCTCCCTTTCTGTGGATTGCTTAATTTAATCTTTCTAGCTGCTGTAGCTGGTTTGTTCAGTGTTGCTAGAGTCAGTATGTTAGGTTTGGAAGGCACATCAGCTGGAGAGAATTAATTTCCTGATCAACTTAACCATCGATGAGGGAAACCAGCTGGCATGAGCGAGTTGGTTTTGGCATCAGTCTCCTTGCACAGAGTTCAACAGAGAGAAACGAGTCCTCGTAGCTTGCCTGTTGGAGAGAGCTCCCTACATTGAGGTCTTCAGAATTCACTGATTAGAATCATAGAATCAACCAGGTCGGAAGAGACCTCCAAGCTCATTCAATCCAACCTGTCACCCAGCCCTGTTCAATCAACTAAACCATGGCACTAAGTGCCTCATCCAGGCTTTTCTTGAACACCTCCAGTGATGGTGACTCTGCTACCTCCCTGGGCAGCCCATTCCAATGGCAAATCAATGCACTCTGCTGTCACATTGCTATGGGAGCAGTGTTGCTCCATTCACTGCTACTGAACCCAAAGGGCTTCAGCATGTTCTGGATCAGGTCTTTGGGCTAGTGCTTGGACTGTACTAGTCACTGCATTAGGTAAGATCTGTTTAAGCCCCTAGAGTATTAGAAGTGATCCCTCATTTCTTATTGCTAGCAGCATGAGTGTCATCCTGATAAGAACTCAGGACTAATTTAGTTTGTATTTTTTTTAGTATACTCAGCTGCTTTCTGTAGATTCTGAATCACACATGCTAATAATTCCAAGGAATGACACCTGGTTTTGGTAGGTATCACTAGTCTATCAACATGGGGAAAAAATGATGATGCTCTTGTTTTCCTCCCTCATGTTTTGTTGAAGGGCCAGCAGTAAAGCAAAGTAGGTCTGTTCTATAATAATTTTCAAGGCACTATACTATATCACTTAGTTAATGGCTTAAATAGTCAAGTTAAAGAGAAGATAATTAGAAGACTAATTTAGATTCGCCCTTCCCTATTACCACTTAAAGATGTTGGCTCTAGAGGTCTGTTGCTGGTTCATTTAGCTTGACTAATGCAATAACTTAACTTCTCGTGCATCAGGCTGCTCTTGTTCAGATAGGAAGTGGAGTTTTTGTGTCGCTGGACCAGACCTGGCAGCACTGGAGGCTTTTCTGATGCTGTAGAATTGGGAGCGAATCAGAATCATAGAATCAAGCAGGTTGGAAGTGACCTCCAAGATCATCCAGCCCAACCTAGCACCCAGCCCCATCCAGTCAACCAGACCATGGCACTAAGTGCCTCATCCAGGCTTTTCTTGAACACCTCCAGGGATGGTGACTCCACCACCTCCCTGGGCAGCCCATTCCAATGCCAATCACTCTCTCTGTGAAGAACTTCCTCCTAACATCCAGCCTATACTTTCCCCGGCACAGCTTGAGACTGTGCTGACATTGGCTTATGCAAGGGAACAGACTTGCCCTGCTTGAGTCTCAAAGGTGTCATTGATTCTCTTGGTTTCACGTGGTCAAATATTTGTGTATGGTATCATTGAGGCTAGCAAAAGGTTGTTGTTGGGCACCATTTATGTCACAGTTGTGACATGTGCTTGTTGATGGCACACTATAATGTCAGCATGTCGTGGTGCATATGCCATCGTTTTGTGATGTGACAAATTGTCCCTCAGGAGAGACTTTTAATTTAAGAGACATTAACGGGTGTTAGAAAAGTGGATAGGTTTAGACTGATTGTATTTGTGTTGTATTTAGGAACCATCAGAAGTTTTGAAAGCAGAGCTCGCAGCAATTTGTATCACTTCTCATTCTTGAAGGGTCTTTGCTAATGTCACAAAACTTTAGTCATGATACACGTGATGCTTCCTAAGCAGGCAAATTTGTTGACTCATCGTGCTTCAAGGCAGGTCCAGAGATGACAGTTCTTCAGCAGCTAACATGTTTAATTGCACCATTCTCCATTTGTTGCAGACTGGATGTTCCTATTTTAACCACAACATAGAAGGAGAATTTGGAAAGTTTCCAGTCTGTCAAAACTCAAGTGCAATGAAAAGTAAGATCATTTTGTTTGCATTTGTTCCGTCCTTCGTTCAAACCTTGTCAGAGCCAATTAGGAACCATACTGAGCAGTGCTGCTTACATCTTCTCTCCTAGGCAAATTCAGCTGGGATGGATGTGCTTTATTAACACAACAGAACCAAACCAGAAGTCTGCGTGGTATTGCAGTATGTTCTTGGGCAGCTTCTTGGCTATGCCTAAGACACACTGTAAGAAGTGGAAGGAGAAGATGTTCAGTAGTTTCCAGAAGACATCTTAAATAAAATTAAGATGTAGCTTGTGCTGAAATCAGAGCCTTTGAGAATGTTGATTTGGTTTCACAAGTATGAAGGGAATCTTCTGGCAAGAACTGAAGGGTGCAGCTTTTTCTGTGGAAGTAATAGATTTCTGCTTATGTAGAAACAGCCTCAATAGGATGTTGTGTAGGGTTTTTTTTTTTTGGTCCAAGCACAGAATTATTATATCAGAGATTTACTCTTCAGGTGAAGTGTATCTGGATTTAATATGAAATTTGGTCTTAGGCAACCCTAGACTTACTCTTGGATGGTGGTGGCATGCAACCTTATTCTCTCAGATGTTGGTCAGAAGAATGTCTCATAGCACTGGCAAACAGTACCCTTGCCTTCTCTCCCTGGAAAGCTGCTTGCTTCTTCCAAGGCTGACTTCAGATGAGTGGTTTTGTATGAAAACCTAGATTTGGAGAAAATTCTGATGACCTTTGTTCTTTCCTACTCTGTGTGTTCTCAGCTTTGTGTTAGCACAGAAATATAAGTTTCTGCATGTGCTGTAGGTGAAGCTATGTGTGCAGGCGGCTCCAGGCACTTATGCTGCCTGTTTAGTTTGTAGATTGAATGCAAAAGTTTGAGCTGCTGTTCTTTGAAAATGCAGGTAAAGTTGGATAAAATACAGTATGCTCTCATAAAAAAATTCTAAAGCTGGGATGGGAAGTCCCTGACTACTGTGTCCAGTTCTGGGCTCCTCAATTCAAGAGAGATGTTGAGGTACTGGAATGTGCCCAGAGAAGGGCGACAAAGCTGGTGAGGGGCCTGGAGCACAGCCCTATGAGGAGAGGCTGAGGGAGCTGCGGGTGTGCAGCCTGCAGAAGAGGAGGCTCAGGGCAGACATCACTACCTGAAGGGAGGCTGTAGCCAGGTGGGGTTGGTCTCTTCTCCCAGACAACCAGCAACAGAACAAGGGGACACAGTCTGAAGTTGTGCTGGGGGAAGTCTAGGCTGGATGTTAGGAGGAAGTTGTTGCCAGAGAGTGATTGGCATTGGAATGGGCTGCTCAGGGAGGTGGTTGAGTTGCCCTCGCTGGTGGTGTTCAAGAAAAGACTGAATGAGGCACTTAGTGCCATGGTCTACGTGACTGGCTAGGGCTGGGTGCTAGGTTGGACTGGATGATCTTGGAGATCTCTTCCAACCTGGTTGATTCTACGATTCCAAGCACATTCCTGAAGTAAGACTTTGTTGCTCAGATTAACAGCAGTGTAAGCCTACCTTCCTGTATTTTCTGTGTCAGTTCAAAGAAAGACTCCAGGTGAGTTGTGATTTCTTTACAGAGGATGGACAAATGAGGCAAGGCCTATTGTTTTTTTCATCCCTTGGGCTTCAAGAGAATCACTTCTGGTTTGCAGGGCTGCCTGAAGCTTTCTGTTCAATTTGAGCAGGTAACTTGAATTCTTCTGTGTCTTCATGTCACACGTGGAAGTCTTGTTCTGCCTCTTTGGTTATAAGGGCAACATCAAAGATCATGAAGTGTTTGGATACTTGAAGATTGGCGTGATCTTGTTACCAAAGGTAAACAGAAGGGAAAAGAGAGGTGATCTACACAGCAAAGTTATTTTCCTGATCTTAGCCTGATAAAAGAGCATCTCATTTTACAGTCCTTTATCCAGTGCTTTCGTGTAGTTTTACATCCTACACCATACTGCTTTTTAAATGCTGCCCTGTACAAACAGTAGAACATTGAGTGATTTTTTTTCATTTAGATATATTTTTAATGCCTTAGTGAAATATGCTTTTTACCAAGCCACTTTTTATTTTGATTTACTTTTATAACAGCATCTACTTAAAAAAAAAGATACTTGGGAAATTTTACCTTGGAATTTAAAAAAATTGCTTTTCCCAACTACATTTTTTTGTTTCCCTTTTAATAATTTTAATTTGGTAAGAGTTATAAATTTCTTAGAACCATTGCATGCATAATAATTTGGAATGTGGCTGGCATTAGTGCTGCAAAACCAATCTGGATGGTCTCTGATCTGGATCTACAGAGCCATAAAGTATATGGTACTGTATTAAGTTTTATAATGCTCATTACTTCAGTGTTGTACCTGTTGGGTAGAAAATCACTGAAGCAGATGAAGAGCATTGCTCTTTGAGCAGCAGAAATATTAGAAGAGTTTTTACATGACCCTTTCTAGATATGAGTTTCACTGCAGGGTTCAGCAAAGAAATAATTAGTATTTAAACTGTTTGCAGAAGAATATGACTGTTCCCCCAGAGCAGAAGAATTACAAATCAGTGGAGCACTGCAGAGCTTTTCTTTGGGCTAAAATAATTGCCATATGAGGTCTTCAGGATATAATGAAGGATATCTGTGTTCTAGCAAAGTCAGCCTAAGACATGATCCTGTTTTAATTCCTGTCTCTTTCACATGGCTGTCATTGTAATCTGGGGCAGTGCCCTTTGTTCCTGTTCCAGTTGTCAGAGCTGTATTAGCAATGTAATCTGTGTGTCTTGAAAATTACACTGCACCTTCATATTTAGTTACTGTCAGGGTCAATTGCTAAGCTACTTAGGCAACAAATTTAAGCTACCTGCTTTGTAATTTGTGCAGTCACTACTTTGGAAGGCCTGGGAACTGCATGGATGCTGTACAACATTGACCATTGTACTCCAGCAATGAGATCCGAGAGGTTAAATGATTGCTCTGTGTTAGCTGACCTGCTTGTAACGGTCGCCCCAATAAACCCCATTGCCATGGTTTGGGAGTTACCTGCCCCCCACACTCTTATCAAATCACCCAGACTAGACTCAGCCAAGCTGGAAATTAGAATGAAGCTTTATATTTACAGCTTAGCTCAATGTGCAATCAGGTATTTACAATCTATACAGCTCTATGCAGAAACATGCTAGTTAAAAAAGTAATACAGAAACACAACACCTCTCCCAGGAACCAGAGTCCCCAGGAGGGCCTCCGAACCACCCTTCGCAGTCTCACAGTATCACCAAGGTTGGAAGAGACCTCATAGATCATCAAGTCCAAGCCGTTACCACAGAGCTCAAGGCTAGACCATGGCACCAAGTGCCACGTCCAATCCTGCCTTGAACAGCTCCAGGGACGGCGACTCCACCACCTCCCTGGGCAGCCCATTCCAGTAGCCAATGACTCTCTCAGTGAAGAACTTTCTCCTCACCTCAAGCCTAAATTTCCCCTGGCGTAGCTTGAGGCTGTGTCCTCTTGTTCTGGTGCTGGCTGCCTGAGAGAAGAGAGCAACCTCCTCCTGGCTACAACCACCCCTCAGGTAGTTGTAGACAGCAATAAGGTCTCCCCTGAGCCTCCTCTTCTCCAGGCTAAACAATCCCAGCTCCCTCAGCCTCTCCTCGTAGGGCTGTGCTCGAGGCCTCTCACCAGCCTCGTTGCCCTTCTCTGGACACGTTCAAGCATCTCAATGTCCCTCTTAAACTGGGGGGCCCAGAACTGGACACAGTACTCAAGGTGTGGTCTAACCAGTGCAGAGTACAGGGGCAGAATGACCTCCCTGCTCCTGCTGGCCACACCATTCCTGATGCAGGCCAGGATGCCATTGGCTCTCTTGGCCACCTGGGCACACTGCTGGCTCATGTTCAGGTGGGTATCGATGAGCACCCCCAGATCCCTTTCTGTTTGGCTGCTCTCCAGCCACCTGCCTTCCACCTCCTTTCCACCCTTCCACCTCCTTCCAGACTTTGCCTTATGTTCAAGGTGAGTTTGGAGAATCAGCCAGGGGAGTTAGGAAGCAGAGGGATTAGTTATACACACAGCTGGTTGGAGAGAGAAGTGCAGACAGCCAGAGCCAGAGAGCAACTCTGTGATCTATATTTATGTTCTTGTTTTTATACTTCTTAGCAAGCCTATGAGTGCAGTAGACATCACCATTGTTTCCTTTTCACAGCCTGTAATCTAATTCTTCTCACCAAAACATTCCAGCTAGCTTCAAACGAGCACACCCAGCATTTGCCCTGATACCTGTTTGTGAAGGAGATTTTTATTGATGATCTGTAGAAAAATCAGTGAAAGGGCATTGCTAATTTAGTTTCAAAGGATACCTGCTGTGAAATTTCCTGCAGAATAGTGGAAGTGCCACCATACACTTGGGAGTGCCTAGGAGAAAGTTGTGTTAATGTTCTGGTTTGAGAGTGGCATCGTAGCATTCCACTTGCAGTACTGAAGTGCCAGTTGTGTAGTCTCAGTAGAGATGCATGGGGCATGAAACAAAGCTTTGACAGAACATGGAAGTTTGTGGTGATTGTATAATTCCCAGCTCAGCTTTGCCTGATGAGAGCTTGTTGTCAAAGTTTTGGGTGTAAGCAACTTCTGGGTATAAAAAGTGGCCTGCATGCCCCTTTTGTGTGTGACCCAGGTTCACTTGACTGTTGTATGGGTTTAGATGCTTTGCAGCTTGCTGATTTTGTGTTCTCCTAAGTTACAGCCCTCTTAAACTCTCCAAACCCAGGGTTCTTTTAAAATTGACTCATTTCACTGTCCCAGAGCCTGGTGCAGCTCTACAGCCATGGCACTGACAAAACTGAAAAGGCATCAGACACAGGCCAGGGGCTAAGAACAAGTAGCCAGAGCAGTATGGAAAGGGGAACGTTGGGAAGTAGCTTCATTGCTGAATCAGTGCATTGTGAAACAGGTTCCTCAACGTGCAGTCTGCTGCCTATTTCTCTGAGTAGCAGAGCTGTATGGAAATGGGAACGTTGGGAAGTAGCTTCACTGCTGAATCAGTGCATTGTGAAACAGATTCCTTATTGTGCAGCCTGCTGCCTGTTTCTCTGGGAAGCAATGCTGTCTTAAGCAGCCACAGGCTGTTTCCAGACCTGTGCAAACTCTCAGCTGGTGTCAGTGTGCTTGTTTGTGAATAACTAAACTGGAGAATTGATCCTGATGAGAACCTGGACATCTGGGTTAGGCTGTTTTCTTGACTGTCTGATTTAGTTCTGCCTTGTTTCAGTTCACTTCTTTCCCTATCAAGAAAAAGTTTTTTATTCCTTGTCTCTCTTCATCAAGTTTTAATATATCTAAAAGCCTTCTTTATGCTTCTCCTGTGTCTTGCATTCTTTAGCATTAATAACCTCAGCTTTGTCATCCTTTCCTTGGAGCTGACTTGGTGCTGCTTTCCTGGACCTCAGATGATTTTGATTGCATTTTTCCAGGCTCTCTCCAGTTAATAATGTGACATGAACAGTCTTCCAGGTGAGACTTTCAGGTTGGAGTAGAAGTTCCTTTTCTGAGACTCACAGTCTGCATGTGTCTTGCAGCCTCTCTGTCCATCTCCGTACGGTGCCGTGGTGTCACAAAAAAGACAGACTTTACTGTCTCCTGATTCATTAATGCTCCCAGGTCTTCTTTTGCTGGGTGTGCATTGCTCTTGCCTGTTCTGATTATGCACACTTCAGTATTTGTGCTCATTGACTGCTGTTGTCTTACTGAATTGCACTTGGCCATTTCTGAACGTTTTTGCAATTTGTGAGGTTCACTTGGAGTTCGCATCCTGTGCTTCAGCCTGGATGTTTCAGCTTGGTGTCACACTCAGATTTAACAAGCATAGCTACTTCAAAGGATTGCATAAATATTCCTGTTGGAAAAGTCCCTCAGGGTCACCAGGTCCAACCGATATCCCTACTCTACTTGGTGCACCCCAAACCATACGCCACATCCAAATGACCTTTAAATGCATCCAGGCTTGGTGACTCAACCAATTCCCTGGGCACTGGGAAGTGGTCCAATGCCTGACCACTCTTGCTGAGAAAAAAAATGTTTCTTACTGTCCATGTCCAAACCTACTCAGTTGCAGCTTGAGGCCATTCCCTCTTGTTCTATCACTAATTACCTGTGAGAAGAGACCAGCACCAAACAACCACTCCACAACCTTCTTTCAGGTAGTTGTAGACAGCGATGAAGTCTCCCCTTTGCCTTCATGCAGGAGTTAAATAATACCAAACTAAGGGTGTGTAACAAACCTACTTGACAGACAGGTTATCTGCTGCCTCTCTTTTGCTTCTAAGGCCTTTCAGTTCTGCTGTATGAAGGAATTAGACAAATTTGGTGCTATTTGCTTTTGAGACTTCCAAATTGGAGTCACCGTCCCTGGAGGTGTTCAAGAAAAGCCTGGATGAGGCATTTAGTGCCGTGGTCTAGATGACTGGGTAGGACTAGGTGATAGATTGGACTGGATGATCTTGGAGGTCTCCTCCAACCTGGTTGATTGTGTGATTCACTGATTGCTCACATACAATATATTTAGTGATATCTTCTAGAATCTTTCTGAGAATTGAAGCTCGACTGACTACTTGGTGCTTTCCAGATTCCTCCTACTCCTACACCTCTTCTTATAAAAATAAGGTCAGTGTCTGTCCTTTTCTAGTCATCTGGTACAGATCCCAATTTCCATTAGTCCTTTCAGAAGTAAGCAAAACAATCTCAAAAGCTATGGCAGCGTGTGAGAATCTGAGGATGATGTTCATCTCCGCTTCATCTGCTACTGTGCTTTTGTTGCCTTCTTCGTTGTTAAAATACCACCTAAATTATTCTTTCACCTTTCTCTGTCTCCAAGCATCTGTCACTTTTCCATCTATTTCACTTCTCTTGGCTGCCACAGCTCTTTATTCCACCTTGTAAAGCAGATGAGTGAGTGGATTTGGGTGAGAGTCATTCTCCACAATGTCTTGTCTTTTCATGCTTTGCGTGACACCTGCTCCCCATCCCCATCCCTTGACCCTCACTCCCACGTTGGGGGAATCATGTGTGGAAAAGTCTGTACCCAGAAGTGACTGGCAGAAAGTTCTGGCAGATGTTGTGTCCTGCTGCATTCCTTTTCCAAAGTACATCTTCTGGGTAGCTCTGTTCACTTAGTTGGTAAACTCCATGAGTTGAGTTATTTTTCTTTGCTGATCAAAATAATGTACAAAGACATCTAGAAAGATACATTTTTTTATATTCCTGTGGCTTTTACTTCTGTGCTAGTTTGAGCCTAGCTAGAATGTTTTGGTGAGAAGAACAAGATCATAGGCTGAGAAATGAAAACAATGGTGAGGTCTACTTTGCTCACAGTCTTGCTGAGATGTGTAAAGAAGAAAGGCAAAACAAAGATAAAGTCACTTGCTTGCTCTCTTCTCTGGGAGCTTTGCCTGCTGGAGAGCTGAGGCTGCTGGCTGAACTCCATCTTGCTTTCTAACCTCACCCTCCATTTGTTTTGGCTGATTTCACCTTTGCTTCTTAATCCTCTTGACCGAACCTCCATTCTTCCTTGGGACTGGGGTAAGGTTGAGAGGGGTAGGGGGGGAAGGTGAGGGGGTGGTTGAGAGCCCCTCCTGGGGACTCAGGTTTCTGGGAGGGGAGTTGTATTTCTGTATTACCTTTTTACCTTGTCTATTTCTGTATATATCTGTATATACTGTAAATACCTGGCAAGTCCTCTTGGTAAGGTTAGCTTGTGGACACGCCGTCTGTTGGCTGTGGCTATGAGATATCCATCCTGAGATGATCTGCCATGGGCGGCCAAGAAGTGGAACACCATTGAGCAGGGAATTAAGCTTCTGGAGTTTGCTGTGAAGGAAGTGCTGTATGGAGATCATGGCACTCATGAGCCTGATGATATTCCTTTTGGAACAGGTCTCATGAAGAAGCTTATTAAGCTTGCTCCTTCATCCTATGCTAATATCTTGGCTAGCAAGTTTCTATCAAGGAGTGATAATGGAAAGTCTTTCACTGTTGGTGAATTCACTGACCAGCTCAGGCAGGTTGAGGATAGCTTGGCACATTCCACCATAATCTGTGCTGTAAAAACTCTGGGTACAGAGATAAAAGATGGTATTAAAGATAGCATTAAGGATGGCATCAAAGATAGCATGAAAGCACTGAAGGAAGATCTTAAAAACATTTCCAACCTGGTACAACTTCACATAGCAAACTCTGCTTTGAATTAGTGCATCTGCTTCAAGGCCTGCACAGTGTCATTGAGTTTTTCATGCCACTGCCTGGATGTTCTTCCACACTGAAATCTGGGCACGAAGCATATGGCCTCGCAGGCTTTGTCCTGCCTCTGCTTCCTTGCACTCTTACTGCTGAGCATGCTCTCAGTCTTCTGTAATTTGATTATTTTTCTGTATTTATTCTTTTTATTCTTTCTCTCTTCATTCTTAATTCTTAAACCTGCACGAGCATAAATATTGTAGACATTTATAGGTAAATTTTGTATGAGCAAAACAGACAACTGTTAAAAATGAGTTCTGTTAAAATCAGGGAAGACTCAGAAGTTCTCTGTGCATTTCTGCAGCACAACATGCAGAGGAATCCCAAAGTTTAACTCAGTTTTGAAGCTCTTCAACGGAGAGAGAGGAATTCACCCAAAGTAGAGTTGATGCAAATTATTTTGCCTGCTGAGCTGTAGCAGATCTTTAGGAAGAGTTTATAGAGAGAGCGTTGGCTCCACTTGTCTAATAATCTGTGCTTCAGTACTTTATACACATGCATTCTGCTTCAGCCTAGATAATTGGTGTTGCCAGTGGTTATCACTTTCAGTGTAGCAACTCATATCTGTCCTGCACTAGAGGGTGATAAGTTCTTATTCCATCTGAGTGTTGCTGTGCATCCTCATGCCACTCTGTATGCACTACTTAAACTGTAATGATGTCTTTCTGGGCTTTCTTGCTCTTGTCTTTCTTTGCTGGTGAGCATATGTCAGGGTCTGAGTGAGTGACTAGGTGATCCACTTCACTGGGGAATGAGGACTGTTAAGAGGAGGTCATGCTATGTCATACTGCAGTATTTCTTTATCTTTTTGGGCAGCCAAGACTTCCTGTCTCCTAGGGAACATATTTTAAGCTTCCAGAGTGGAAAAAACTGCCTGTGCTTTTGCTTCCTAGTTTAGAGACCTGTCACACAGAGCAATGCAGCATGAAAAGCTTAACAAGAGCATTCAGGCCTTGGTCCCTATCAGCACACAGCAGTTAAGCCTGTAGAGTTTCAGGTAACTTGATGGTGGCTTGCAGAGAGCTTGTTTCAATGTCGTGTTCTCTGCATCTGGAAAGGACCAGTGCCTTGGTGAGGGCGCAGGTTTGGCTTCATGCTCCCCATTTCCTTGGGAGAAATACTTACTGTCACTGCATGCAGTTGTGACTATGTGAGGAATAGAAGGAACAAGTGAGGAGCAGGAGGCCATTATCATAACTTCTAATTTTAAATACTCCTTCACTGTGTCTTTGTTCTAAATCTGAGTCTATTAAGGAATAAGCATTGGGGAATAAACAGAAGCTATGAGTAAACTGTTCAGCTGAACCCTAAAATGTTTACAGGATCACACTTTGAGCTTTAAACAGTTGCTTAAACAGATAGTTTACTGATAGAAGGCCATTTCTTGAGTTTGAAAATGATTTACAGCTTATACAGTAATTGAAGTAGCAGTTACTTCATCACACTTAAGTTTATTGATTCCATTAGTACATTGACCTCCTTTCTGCTGAACCACCAGTTTGAATGTCTGTGTGGTGGAGGATAAATTAAAAGGGAAAGATGCCACTTTCCTAACTATGCAGGACTCAGTTTTCTGTAATAACCTGAGAAATCAAAGCACAAGAACTAGTGGGAAATGCAGAATGGCAGGAGAAATGATGCTGTGAATCTCTTTTCATTTGATGGATTTTTCAGAGTAACTTTGCATTTATCTGAGCAGGTCAGTGATGGATGCTGAGTTTGCTTACACTGTTTAAGTGGCCAGCATCTGTATTCCAGCAGTTAAAACAAACAGCAACCCAGAAGAATATGGAAACTATCCTATGAATGGGAGAGCAGGGCCAGCTTGGAGAGTGGTTTCTGTATGATTTGGTCTGTATATTCTACATGTCAAATAACAGTTTCTGCACTTCTGTTTCCCCTCAGAAAGATTGCATAGAGTTGGGCAGTGCTCAAAGCTGCAAAATAGAAATGTGGAGCATTGGCCTGTGAGCTCAATGGGAGCTGAAAGACAGAAATCACAGGAATACAGAAATTCCTTTGCTTATGTTCTGCTGGGGCAGCAGCTCCCTCGTCCTTCAGCCTTTTCAGAGCAAGACTACCTTCTGCTGCCATCTTGCTCTACTCTTATCTCACCTTGGAGAGGATAGTGGCTTTCTGCGCCAAATGGTGCTGCTAGAGCAGGAGCTGCTGCCTTGCCAGGAGCAAGTGATCCTCTCTGCCCTTCCTGAGTTCCTGGCATTGTTCAGCTTGTGGCAGTTCTCCTGCCAGTGTGGTATGAAAGCTGGTGGTCTGCCATGGCACCAAGTACTCAGCTAGCCTAAGCATGGCACTAAGGAATGAACAGTTTGGGTTTTGCTGCGTGGCTCTTAGATTTGATAGGCTTTCAACTTTCTCCTCTTAATCGCTGATGAAAGTCAGCCAGACTGAAAGGACATATTTTGCTCTTTGTAACTGGGAAACAGAACAAAACAAAGTAAGGATCTGGCCCTTGGGATAATTGAAATGAGAATAACCCATCATTCTCTGGTGGCAGGACAGTTAATGTTTTTACCATTGCTAGTACATGCTGGGCTAATGGATGAAAAGCTTCAAATGGACTTGTAGGAAATTCTGACCTTTTAATCATGCAGTTCTGAAAACAAAGGACTTTGATTGCAGCCCAGGCTCCATATAACAGTATCAAGCTGACATTCAAGGGCTCTTAGCAGTACTCAGGTATTGGTAGAAGAGGTATTTAACAAAGTCATCTTAGGAGCACCATGTTTTTAACAGCATTATTTGTGCCTGGATTACCACAAAGTGAGTTTTGACACAATTCAAGGAGCACCTTTTTCATGGGATTTGACCCAGGCATGCTATGCTTCACCGGAGTGAGCCTGGACAAGCTGAATGGGAGAAATAGAAACTGGGAATTGTCATGTTCTTTCCAAAAGGTCTTTCAAGCAGATTTGTTTTCATTCTATTGCAAGATGGAAATTTTTGGATGCAGAGCCTGATTTAGAGACCGAAGGGATCACACAATCTTGTGTTTATTAGATTGCGATGTGAGCTGGGCCATATGGCACAGAAGCAGAGCAGGGGGATTGTGAAGGCTTTTCTCCAGGGTTCCTGCTCTCTTTCTGGGACTACAGTGGGGTGATTACTATTTCATGACACAGACATGCTCAGATGCTGTACTGAGAAGTGCAGTATAGTAATCTGAACTGGACTGAATTAATGACTTCTATATGACAGCAAAGTCTCTGGCCACATTAAAAAGTTGGCCTCCTGTCATCTTTTTTTAGGTTGTGGTACTCTAAATTCAGACCATCTGTGTGGAGTTATATTAGAGTTGTTGCTCAAGAGTTTACAAGCTTTCTAACAGCCAAGTGAAAGGGCAATTCATAGAATTATAGAAATAACCAGGTTGGAAGAGACCTTCAAGATCATTCGGTCCAACCTGTCACCCAGCCCTATCCAGTCAATTAGACCATGGCACTAAGTACCTCATCCAGGCTTTGCTTCAACACCTCCAGGGACAGAGACTCCACCACCTCCCTGGGCAGCCCATTCCAATGCCAATCACTCTCTCTGCCAACAACTTCCTCCTAACATCCAGCCTAGACCTCCCCTGGCACAACTTGAGACTGTGGCCCCTTATTCTGTTGCTGCTTGCCTGGCAGAAGAGACCAACCCCACCTGGCTACAGCCTCCTTTCAGGTAATTGTAGACAGCAATGAGGTCTGCCCTGAGCCTCCTCTTCTGCTGGCTGCACACCCCCAGCTCCCTCAGCCTCTCCTCATAGGACTATGTTGCAAGCCCCTCACCCTTCTCTGGACATGTTCCAGTACCTCAGCATCTCTCTTGAATTGAGGAGCCCAGAACTGGACACGGTTTCTCATTATTATACCAATGGGTGGAACATTAAATGCTTGTTATGCTCACAAATGAATGTCCAGATTTGTGGCAAACCCAAGAAGTCAGATTCACTCATGCAGGTTAAGGTTTTATTGCAGTGTGTCCGAGGGGATTGTGTATGCCCAGGTTGAACCACTGAGGCTTTCACTTGAAACAGAGAGTAGGCTATAGGCAAAGAAGTGGTATAATACATTATCGATCATTTCTTCTTTTGGTTTTTGTTTTCATCAGTTCAATTAAAGAAGAAAACAGGATCTAATTTAATTTTGCTTCCTCCTCCCTGTAAAAATCTGTTTCCCTGGCAAATTAGTGTGATGAGAATTTCTGAAAATTTTATCAAGCAAATACTTTCCATCTGACAAGGCTGAAACTCCAAAGTTGCCAGGAAACCAGAAAGCTAGTCTGATGTTAATTAGAGGAGATGGTCTGGCTCTTGCTTTTGCCATCTAACTCCAATTTTCTATCTTTGCCTCAGTTCACAGATGAAGCCCAATTTTAGCTTCAGTAGCCAGCTGATTGTATTGTCTTCTATATTGTGTGAATTAAAAAAGAAGTAGTTTATTTGCAGTAATATCCTGAAATCACAGGGATGTTAGGATTTGGAAAGGGACCTGTGGAGATCTTGGAGTCCAACCCCTGTGCCAGAGCAGGACCATAGAATCTAGCACATGTTGCACAGGAACACATCCAGAGAGTGTTGAAAGTCTTCAGAGAAGGAGATTCCATAACCTCTCTGGGCAGCCTGTTCCAGTCCCCTGGGACTCTGACAGTCAAGAAGTTTTTCCTCATGTTGAGGAGGAATCTCCTATGCTGTAGTTTCCATCCAGGGCCCTTTGTCCTAGCCTGGGGCACAAGTGAGCGGAGGTTGTCTCTGTCCCTTCGTTCCTGACCCCCAGCCCACAGATATTTATAGACATTTATTAAATCCCCTCTCAGTCTTCTCCTTTCCAGATGAAACAGCCCCAGGGCTCTCAGCCTTTCCTCATCAGGCAGTGCTCCAGTCCCTTAACAATCCCTGTAGCCCTCCATTTGACTCTCTCCAGTAGATCCCTGTCCCTCTTGAACTGGGGAGCCCCAGAACTGGATGCAGCAGTCTAGGTGGGGCCTCACCGGGGCAGAGTAGAGGGGGAGGAGAACCTCTCTTGGTCTGCTGGACTCACTCTTGTCTGTTCTACCTATGAATACACAGTAAACCTTTTAGATGTTATGAGGCCTCAGCTTAAATGAGAAGAGAGGCAATGGTGACCAAAAGAGTGGCTGAGTGCATAAAACCTACAAGAAATACTTTCCACAAGCTCACTGTTATTATTTTATTAGAGTGATGATTAGGAGTAAGCATGAATACTTTGAATACAGAAAAGGTTGTGCTTCCCACCTCCTGATTTAAGGAGATACATAAGGCTTAAATTAAAGTAAATATGCCTGTAATTTGCTG
Source organism: Tricholaema leucomelas (assembly GCA_013400475.1). NCBI lineage: Eukaryota > Metazoa > Chordata > Aves > Piciformes > Lybiidae > Tricholaema lacrymosa > Tricholaema leucomelas. The sequence continues at coordinate 334,116 of WAAF01002409.1, forward strand.
TATTGCATGCATTCAGCATACCTGCTCTTTGAAGAGTATCCAGCTCTGTTCAGTGCCAGTTACTTGCTAATCAAGTAATAGATGAGGCTGGGAGGAGGCTGCTCAGCATCTTCTGGTTGAGCTTTTTCTGCTGAGGAGAGACATTTAAGGGGGCCAGATACAGAATAAGCAAGATGAGGCAGGATGTATAGGAGCATGGATGCTGGGAGGGTGCAGGGCACTTGAGCTTTTTGTTGTAGGTATAATTTGTACTTCATTTTTTCTTAAAGGATCCTTGGTTTAAGTGCATGAATGATATTTATAGCAATGGATTCAGTATCTGCAGTTGTGGTGTTGATTCCTGTCTCAGGTTGAGTAATCCACCATCCCCCTGGCTAAGGACTGTAGGACAGAAGTTTTTAGGAGTGATGTTTTGTGATATATTCATGTTGTCTTTCTTGCTAACTTGAATATTAGTTCCTTTGTCATTTAGCTGTCGCAGCAGTGGGCATCTGCCTTCTGAGGTTTATAAGCAGCTGCTATCAAAAACCTCCCAAACAATGAATTAAGAAGAAAAGATGAATTTAAGCTGAAACTTCTTTAGATGCAGAATCATGTAGAGTGGCTACACTGATTGATCCACAACATGGATGTATTAGGAGTACCTCTTCCACAACAAGAATTAAAGCAGATGTTAGGGATGAGCTTCACCATTCCTGTGGAGAGGAACCTGGGGGGCCTGGTGGCTAAGAAGTTACCCATGGCACAGCAATGTGCCCTTGTGGCCAAAAAGGCCAATGGGATCCTGGGATGTATTAGGAAAAGTGTGTCCAGCAGATCAAGGGAGGTTCTCCTTCCCCTCTACTCTGCCCTGCTGAGACCTCATCTTGAATACTGTGTTCAGTTTTGGGCTCCCCAGTTTAAGAGGGACAGGGATGTGCTGGAGAGAGTCCAGAAGAAGGCTAGGAGGATGATTAGGGGACAGGAGGGTATGGCTGATGAGGAGAGGCTGAGGGACCTGGGGCTGCTTAGTCTGGAGAAAAGAAGACTTTGATAAATATTGATAAGTATCTGAGGGCTGGCCAGGACGGGGGGACAGACTCTGCTCACTCCCTGTGATAGGACAAGGAGCAATGGGTATAAGTTGCAGCACAGGAGGTTTCACCAAAACACAAGAGAGAACTTCTTTACTGTAAGGGTCCCAGAGCACTGGAACAGGCTCCACAGAGAGGTTGTGGAGTCTCCTTCTCTGGAGACTTTCAAGGCCTGTCTGGATGTGCTCCTCTGTGATCTGTGTTAGATAGTATTGTCCTTCTCTGGCAGGTGGGTTGGACTTGATGATCTCCTTGGCTCTCTTCCAACCCCTAACATCCTGTGATTCTGTGGGGAAAGCTGCAGAATAGTTGAAGTTTAGGCTGTTCCATCAAGTTTATCCATTTTTTTCCTTACAAGTATTTCTATTGAATTTGTTGAGAACTTTGGTTAGAAGCTTGACTTAAGTGGAATTATGTAAACCCCAGTAACACCAACCTGTTGTCTTTTGTGATGGATGTTGGAGATCAACAGAAGCCAGATCAACATGGGTCTGGAGCTTCTGCTTTGAATCTTGGTAATGGGAATAACAATGATTAGTAGTTAACCTGAGCATTAATTAATTGACTTCCAGTTGGTGGTGATGGAATGGCCAAGTATGTGGGTGGGAGCTTTGCTATTGAGTATGATTGCTTACACACTATATCCAGTTGGGTTTCATGGAATACAGAGTGGCACTTTTGAGGTTTTTCTGAAGTGTGGTACTGTGGACTACACTGAGATGAGGGCAAAAGTGGAATCTGAAGTTATTGTTTTTCTTCAAGACTATCAGTTGTCTTTACTCTTCCATTGGAACCTGAGCCTTTGCTCTTTCCAACCACAGTCCAAGTTAAAACAAAAGTGAAAGAAGTTTCCCATTGTCTACCAGCAGGCACCAGATATGCACTGGGTATGTGCCTGTAGCTTGATTATGTTTTAAGATGAATGTAATGGTAATAGGTCTGGTTTGTGCTAGAGAGCTCAGTGCTGCATGCTCCTGCCAGTTCTCAGTGTCTTTGCCATGGCTCAGAATGTCCCTCAGGACTGTTTAACCAAGCTGCAATATGGTGCAATGCTCAATATTTATATTTTCCTCACTCTTTGGGCTTTGAATATTCTCAGGTCTATAACTGATTCTAGGTTGTTAACAAAATTTTCCACTATCTGTCTACTTCGTATTCCCTAGTGAGAAATTGAGTGGAAACATTGTCTGTGAAGATCTGGTGGGCCAAGAAGAACTTTTGCAGCCAAATGAATTTTTAATGGTGCTTTGATTCAAACATCTTAGATGTCAGTGTATGAGACTCACTCTCTGTCCCTTCCCTAATGCATTTCCCTTTAGAAGTCACCTTTTGGACATTTCTTTTTTAAAGTTGCATTTGATTTAGGGACCTTTAGATGCACTGGTGCTGCTTCATTAAGGTTTTATGCAGGAGTTAAGCTGTTGAACACTGAGAGTTCAGTGGAACCACCTCCATCTCTGGTGTGCTGTCACAGGCACGGTGCTGCTGTTCTGTCTGCTGATGTCATCTGAAGCAGAGGCAGTTGTGAGAAATTGCCTAACTTAACTTTCACATTTAGTGTGGAATAACCTAAAGCAGGAGCTGGTACTCCTGGGTCAGGTTTTCCAAGTAGATGTACTGGGGGTCTGGGTCGACGAGAAGCTCAACATGAGCCGGCAGTGTGCACATGCAGCCCAGACAGCCAACCGAGTGCTGGGCTGCATCAAGAGAAGTGTGGCCAGCAGGGCAAGGGAGGTGATTCTCCCCCTTTACTCTGCTCTCGTCAGACCCCACCTGGAGTACTGTGTGCAGTTCTGGAGCCCCCAGCACAAGAAGGACATGGAACTGCTGGAGCCAGTCCAGAGGAGAGCCACGAAGATGCTCAGAGGGCTGCAGCAGCTCTGCTATGAGGACAGGCTGAGAGAGTTGGGGCTCTGCAGCCTGGAGAAGAGAAGGCTTCGAGGAGACCTTAGAGTGGCTTTCCAGTATCTGAAGGGAGCCTACAGGAAGGCTGGGGAGGGACTATTGACAAGGTCTGGGAATGTCAGGACGAGGGGGAATGGGTTTAAACTGGCAGAGGGGAGATTTAGACTGGATGTTAGGAGGAAGTTCTTTACAGTGAGGGTGGTGAGACACTGGCACAGGTTGCCCAGGGAGGTTGTGGATGCTTCTTCCCTGGAGGTGTTTAAGGCCAGGCTGGATGAGGCCTTGAGCAACCTGCTCTAGTGGGAGGTGTCCCTGCCTATGGCAGGGGGTTGGAGCTGGATGATCCTTGAGGTCCCTTCCAACCTAAACCATTCTATGATTCTATGTATAAGATGCTAAAGCATTGGGATGCTGGTGCTGGCTGTCCTGCTGATTTGTTGTTGCTGTTTCTTACTGTGTTTTCACAGTGTCTGAACATCCCAGGCAGGGAGCTGAACATCTTCATCCTGTGTGCTCTGTAGGCACGACACCAAATGTGGTTTAGGGAGCAACTGACAAACGCTTTACAAGCATACAAACGTTTCTAAAATGTAAGCTGAAGGATGTAGATGAACCCAGTTTTAAAGGTGATAAATTGCAATATTTAAAGCTATTTAATTATATAAAGTAGTAAAGATTTTTGAGTACCCATTTTGAGGATGTTTTGAAAGGATTGAGAGGACTACTTTCTGAAAATTAGGTCTTCCTATGGTTGGCTAAACTGGAGATGAGTGCATCTGCTCACCAGTTCTATATCCATCTCATACTGAGAAGCCACAACTGAGGTCTCTGTTGGGAAACACTGATACCTTTTGCTTTTCTAGCTTCATTTGATCACTCTGTACGACGGGGCTGAAAGAGGTACACCTCATTCTGTTGCTGTCAGAATATCTTGCTGTCCAAATACTTTACAAATTACCCTGCTAAGGTATTAAATTATTTATTATTGTGTCCCCTGGTGGAGACACACTTTGCCTCTCTGTCTCTCTAAAAGGAGCACAATGGTGTTATGTTTCTTAACGTATATTTCTCCTGTGGGGAGTGGAAAACGGTTGATGCACATAAGAATTTTGATGAGCTTCCTGTTAGAAGGTTTTGTAGCTTAGGAGTTCCCTCAGCCACACTGCTGTTCCCTTCAGGAGACATTTTTAAAGAGTTTTCCTCTCTTGTTTTGATGCCTGCTTTGTAAAATATTCCTATTAACATCACTTTTGTGTCCTGCATCGTATCTAGTACTGCTCTGTAGCTGCCGAGGTGCAGGCATTTCAAACTAGAGCGAGTCTGTCTTGTATTCGTATTCAAATGTCAGTATCCTCTATGAAATTATTCATCAGATTCCTCTGTGAATGCTTTTAATGGTTTAATGTGTTCAGCTGATAACGAACTGCATGCTCAAATGTGATGTTGCTCTTTTTAGACTTGATTAGACTCTATCCTTGATTGTGATTTAATGGCTGTTCACAAGCTTGTTCGCTCTTGCTGTTGCATGTTAAGTACCAAAGTATCCAGCCGGGTCTGCCAAAGTCTTTTAAGGGACCATGGTTTCTGAAGGGAAATGAAAAGCTCTAAGTAGGCTCTCGTTGAGATTCAGGACTTGGATTGTATTTAATTGTTCTTGATCACCAAAGATTTTGTCCTTAAATCTCTCTGGAAATGTTTTAAGTGCTCCAAGACTTGTCTTGGTGCTGAATTTTTACTCTCCTGAAATGCTGTATAAACAATCAAATAAAATCCTTTTTTACAGCAATTAGCAGAGTCAAAATAATTCCAAATATAAATATTATACACCACTTCCTTTTCTTCTCCCAAATAGAATCATAGAATCAACCAGGTTGGAAGAGACCTCCAAGATCATCCAGTCCAACCTAGCACTCACCTTATCCAGTCAACTAGACCATGGCACTAAGTGCCCCATCCAGGCTTGTCTTGAACACCTCCAGGGACGGTGACTCCATCACCTCCCTGGGCAGCCCATTCCAATGCCAAACACTTTCTCTGGCAACAACTTCCTCCTAACATCCAGCCTAGACCTCCCATGGCACAACTTGAGGCTGTGTCCCCTTGTTCTATTGCTCATTGCCTGGGAGACCAACCCCCACCTGGCTACATCCTCCCTTCAGGTTGTAGATGGCAATGAGGTCTGCCCTGAGCCTCCTCTTCTCCAGACTAAACAACCCCACACCTGTCAGAGCTATAGTTCCAGAAAAAGCAATGCTTAATTAGAAGTTAGTTATAACTCACTTGCTTTGTGCACTCTCTATTAATGTCTTCTATTTGTACTTGCATAGCCCCAGTTAGAATAATCTCTGCCTTTTAGCATAGATTGTGTTTTCATGGAGCCCTTACAGAAGTACTGATGTACCTAACTCACAAGCAGGAAGATGCAGAGATATGCACAAATCTAGAGAGAAAGGCTTGATCTGCAGATCCTGCATTAATGCCTTTGCCATGGAGTCTCTTTTCTTGTATGTATCTAGTCTCTTCTGTTGGAGCTTGGAGAGGATTAATTAAAGCATGATAGCAATCCAGTAGTTAGGAGATTAACCTGGACTGGAAGTTGTACCATAGAATCAACCAGGTTGGAAGAGACCTCCAAGCTCATCCAGTCCAACCTAGCACCCAGCCCTATCCAGTCAACCCAACCATGGCACTAAGTGCCTCATCCATATGCTTGGACAGATGAAATGTCTTCAGTAGTTTTCTGGACAAAGGGTCAGATGATGGAAGATGCCCAATGGGCAGTGGGAATGTGGGACCACAATAGTATTGCTGAGGAATAATTCAGGTGTTTAACATAATGACCTGGCTGTCTGAATTGCCAGTATCCTCTGGATGTACATGAAAAGGGTGGAGTACCGGACCTGGGAAAATCATATGCCTTTTTAGATCAGCCATGTGGAATTCACTAAGGTGTCTGAAATGGCACCAAGTAACAGATTTTTAATTACAGTTGTAATGCCTGGAACTCCACTGGCTCCATCAGTGGACAGTTAGCTCATATCTGACTGCACACTTGAGTTTAGGAAGGATACCAAACTCCTTACGCTTTTCATAAGTAGAGATTAAATGCAGAAGGTTGTACATGAAGAACTGATTTGGTTGCAATGCATTAAGTGGTAAATACTAGGTGTCAGGGAGCAGCCATAGGAGGGATGTGGTCTCAACCCCAAGTGAGGAGGAACAATTGACTTGCTTGAAAGTAGGCTTACAAGGAGGCAGGTTCTAGTATCCTACTCTAAAGCACTTGCAAAGATTAAAGCCTGTAATATGCTTGTTCCAGTCCAAGGGGCTCTTTTGTGCTTGTATTCAACTCCATGCCTACATCAGTGCCTGCTAACAGTCCTTCATTTTTCCATGGGGAAATAATCACTGGGAAATCAGCTGAAGTGGATCAAGAATTACTTCTACATGGATCACACTCAGCAGCAAGTTTAATTACAGCTGAAGTGTCAGATACTCCTCTTGTGACTCATCCTCCCTTTACTGGCACCAGAAGAAACATTGAGCAGTGGAGGAACTCTGAACTTCCAGGAGAATACTCTGCTTTTCTGTTGCTCTGGCCAGATGACTCTTACCTTAGCCCAGCTGCTGCTTTCATCTTCCTTTCAGGAGAGATGCAATATGTAACTGGTGATTTAATCTGTACCCAGCACGAGGACTGGGTATGGCGTTGTTAAAATCAGCAATCTATTCTGCAAGCTTTGGTTGCATGATAGTATTGGCTGGATGGCTGAGCCCAGAGAGTTGTGGTGAATGGTGCCACATCCAGTTGGCAGCTGGCACCAGTGGTGTGCCCCAGGGATCAGTGCTGGGCACAGTCCTGTTCAATATCTTTATTGGTGATCTGGATGAGGGGATTGACTCCAGCATCAGTAAGTTTGCAGATGACACTGAGCTAGGAGCAGGTGTGGAGCTGTTGGAAGGTAGGAGAGCCCTGCAGGAGGGACCTTGCCAGGCTGGATGGGTGGGCAGAGGCCAATGGGATGAGATTGAACAAGGCCAAGTGCAGGATTCTGCACTTTGGCCTCAACAACCCCAAGCAGCACTACAGGCTGGGGACAGAGTGGCTGAGAGCAGCCAGGAGGAAAGGGTCCTGGGGGTAGTGGTAGAGAGTAGCTGAAGTTTAGGCAGCAGTGTGCCCAGGTGGCCAGGAGAGCCAATGGCATCCTGGCCTGGCTCAGGAGCAGTGTGGCCAGCAGGACAGGGGAGGTTATTCTGCCCCTGTACTCAACACTGGTCAGGCCACACCTTGAGTGCTGTGTCCAGTTCTGGGCCCCTCAATTCAAGAGAGATGTTGAGATGCTGGAAGGTGTCCAGAGAAGGGCAACGAAGCTGGTGAGGGGCTTGGAGCACAAATCCTATGAGGAGAGGCTGAGGGANAGGTTGGACTGGATGGTCTTGGAGGTCTCTTCCAAGCTGGTTGATTCTATTCTATTAAGGCAGCAGCTCTGGATTTTGTCAAGATGTAATTCAGACATTTTTATTACTTATTAATCAAATCCCAGTTATGTCAGGAAAATGATTTAATTCCTATTTAATAATCCTCTGAATGCAAATATTGGAACTCTTTAAAACAAGCTAAATATTTTTTTTTCACTTGTGCTTGATGAAGCTGATTAAGAAATACCTTCAATAAGTTGTTTTAGTTCCAGTGTAGTCTATTTGTTTAATAAAATAAATTACCACCTCAGGGGAGCATGAAGGGAAACACATGGAATGTACTAAGGGCAAGATTTTCAGAAGCACTTTGCTGTGGCAAAGCACTCTGCCCTGTGAATTTTAGCCTTCACTTCAAGTGGAGGAAGGTGAAGCAAAAAACCCAGTGTCCATCTTGGATGAACAGTGCCCAGAAACATTTTTTTCCCTCTCTGTTCTCTCTAAAATGTTTGTTCAGCATTGCTATGAAATCCCAGTTGTCTTGCTAAAATCAAAAGTCTTCTGCCAAAGGCAAGGACAGGTTAAGCTAAGTGAGCTGAAAAGCAGCTGTGATACTCACTGGCAGTGCTTTATTGTCTGTGTCTTGTTAGCTTTTTGTTGGGGTTGGCTTGGTTCCTTGAGAAACAATCCCATCTCTTGAAGAAGTAAACCTCCTGTTACCACCTTAAAATAACATCAAAAGTACTTGGTTCTTCTTCCTACACCCCTCCCATCATCTTCTCTCTTTAAGCTGTGTTATTTGGCTGTTTTTATGTTTAATGTTATTGCTTTGGCCCCTTTCAATGCTGAACCTGATACCTGCAATATTTCTCATTGCCTTCTCCCCTAAAAAAACTCAAGCATGTCGAGTCTTTGCAAGAAGCCATTCAAGCAAAACACTATCAGTTTATGAAATAGCTTTAATTAATATGCATATACTTATGAGAAATAGGTGATGTTAAATCTGTTCAGCCAAACTAAGCATCGTGGTGTTGTTTTTAGCCACAGATCTTGTCCTTTTTGTTTGCCTGGATCTCTGATGAACATTAAGCTGAGAGCCCTTCAGAGGGGCAGGGGATTTGGGTGGTTTGCCAAGGGGATGAGCCACACCCTGCCTTCTGGATCCTGGGAAATAATAGACCTTGCTAGAGGAACAGTGTGGATCTGAGAAGCAGGGAGGTTCTGTGGCGTACTAGAAATGCAGAGCTTTTAACCCTCTTGCTCATGCTCTGCTCTTGCTGCTGTCCTTGAGAGCACAGTGATCAAAGACATGCACTGCCCTCAGCTGGAGGTGGTGGCAAGGAGTGGGCAGAGTGATGGCCTTAAATTGGAATTTTCCATGGCTTTGTGACACAGCAAAACCGTGTTGGTGCTGATTCACTCCTGCATGTTTTGGGCTCTGGGAGAGAAGGCACCAGAGCTTCCCTGATGTCCTGTGTGGCGTCACTCTCCTAGAGACCAGGACAGGAAAACAGTGGCACTTTGCAAGCTTCCATTCCATGCTGGGGCACTTCTCCTATGGAGACAGACTGAGAGAGTTAGGGTTACTGAGTCTGGAGAGGAGAAGGCTCCAAAGAGAACTAATTGTAGTCTTCCAGTATCTGAAGGGGACCTACAGGAAAGCTGGTAAGGGACTTTTCAGGGTGTCAGGTAGTGACAGGACTGGGGGAAATGGAGCAGAACAAGAAGTGGGTAGATGCAGATTGGATGTTAGGAAGTTCTTCCCCATGAGGGTGGTGAGACACTGAAACAGATTGCTCAGGGAGGTGGTGGAAGCCTCATCCCTGGAAGTTTTTAAGGCCACTCTGGATGTGGCTCTGATCAACCTGATCTAGTGTGAGGTGTCCCTGCCTATGGCAGGGAGGTTGGAACTAGACGATCCTTGAGGTTCCTTCTGGCTAGTGACAGTTGTGTGATTCCAACAGCTGTTCATGGCCACCTCTTCTGCAGAGCACCCAGGTCACAGATTTTTTTTCTTTGGTTGTTACTACTTACCTTTGGTATGTTGATAAAATGCAGAGTGAAAAGCATCCTGAACAGTAACTGTGGTTTCTTTCCATGTGCTGGAGTTGGGTACATCTCCTAATAGAAGTTGCAGGTTGTAGGAACATAGGGTAAGTAAAGTGTCCTCTGGAAGTTCACTGCTGAGGAAGCTGAATGTGGTTGGCTTTGAGAAGTAGATATATTAATTTCAAGATGCTGTTTATTAAACTTCCATATGGAAGTGCTTTTCATATGTGATCTTTTTAATGAAGACTAAAAAACTTCTCCCTACAGCTTTCTGTTTTCTCTAACTCTTAGCTAGAAGCTGACAAATAACTGTGCATTTGCACCCTGAGAAGCTTTTACTTAGGCAGAGGCACCATGAGTCAGAGTGTCTGGTTTCATGTCCAGTCCTTAACCCTGACTTTGCAGCCTTAAATAAATTACTTAGAACAATAATTTTTGAATGTCAATGTCTGAAGTTTGACATCTGAATTGGTAGTTAAACCTGTAAGTAGGACTGCACTGATTTTTATAGCCACAGACTCCCACGGTGTCTTTATGTGTTATGTTGTGTGGGGGTTTGCAGCATTACTGAAAACTAAATGTGGATGTAGGAGCATAATGTAAGACAGCCAAGTTTGAGAATGTCAGCCTTGACCTACACAAGCTTAATTTTTTGCTCCTCTGTTACTTTAACAATGAAGAGCATCCCTGGAGGACTGATAGGCAGTGAGCTTTCTGATTACAAACTTATTTTGATCAAACAGTAGCTGATCATTTCTGGTTTAAGAATAAAGACAGATATTGTTACAATATGAGGAGAAAGATTGCTTCAGACCCATTGCCCAAACACAGTGCAGCTGTCCTGTGCAAATATGGGAATCTAATATGTATCTGAATAGCAAGACAGTGCTGTTAAACACAGCCTGGTTTGAGCTACCCTTCACTGAGCAGATGAACTGCAGTTTCTTAATGAGCAGTCAGCTTTGCTGAGACATGTGCAGTATCACACTGATGAGGTAAGGGCTCATTTCACAGAATCACAGAAACATTCAGGTTGGCAAAGCCCCTCAGGATCACCAAGTCCAACTGACAACCCTATTCTACGAGGTTCACCCTAAACCATATCCCCAGGCACCACATCCAAATGACTTTTTTAAACACATCCAGAGTTGGTGACTTGAGCACCTCTCTGCGCAGCCCATTCCAATGCCTGATTGCTCTTGCTGGGGAAAAAAAAAATCCTAATGTCCAGTCTAAACCTACCTAGTTGCAGCTTGAGGCCATTCCCTCTTGTTCTATCACTATTTACCTGTGAGAAGAGACCAGCACCAACCAACCACTCCACAACGTCCTTTCATGTAGTTATAGTCCTCCTTTGTGGTGCTCCAGGTGCATATTCATGCTGGCTCCATGGGATGGGGCAGAATGTTTGAGCGTTTTACTGGAAAAAAAGGGCAAAAAAAGGCAAGTCATTGTTTTGGTTAAGTTTTGGGGGCACATTTCAGTCTCATTTTCATCACCTATCTCTGGCATAGAGAACGGAGGAGCATACGGCTACACTGTGGGTTAACTTCCTTTTTGTCACGTAGGGACTAAAGCGTAGAGCTCTCCTTTTAAACTGCTCTGGTTCAGGTTTAGAGTGGCAAGAACAAGTTAATCTTGCTTTGTAATACAGAGTGTGAGTTCTGTAGCATACTTTAAGAGACTAGGTTTGATAGCAGTGAGTGCAGTTGCAGCTTTCACCTGGTTAGAGTTAACCTCCAGAGTCTGTGGTGAAAAAAGTTCTCAGTGAATACAATATTGCTTGGAGGCAGAAGCATCTTTCATTCTAGTATCCCTCTCCCATTTTGTGAGCGCTGTGGCAATTCTGCCTCTTTTGGGGGCAGACCAAAGTCTGGTGGCACTTTGTGTGGAACATCTATCAAAGCCTACTTTTGTCTTGCTGAATTCAATGGGAATTTTGTCTTTAAATGTAGTGGCAGCTCCGCTGGACTCCTATAATTTATTCTTTAGGGAGTTTATATCCAGAAGTACTGACTGTCTCTTGCTTCCAGTGACTAAAACATGAGCTGACTGTTTATCACTCTTGGAAGGTGGGGTTATATGCTGCAGAAGATTCCAGTTTAAACAGACAGGCATAATTGCTCAGAAACAATTTTTCCCTCAGCTCCTGGTGAGGCTGCCTTAAATCAGGCTTGGTTTGGCTTAGTGTGCGCTGATACAAAGGTTGAAACGGAGCTTTTCACCTAACTGGGTTAACCCTGAAAGTGTTGTCTGATTTGATTAACGTGCTACAGTTTTTCTTTGCAGATAAACAACCACTACAGACACAGAGTCGTTTGGGCTGCTAGGAAAAAAAGTTCTTCGATCAAATGGCTTTGTCAGATACTTAACCCTTCCAAATGCAGTTGTAGAGCAGAATCAGCGCAGGCAGTTGTGTTTTCTGCAGGTTTTAAACAACGTATCAGAAAGTATCTTGGCTTTGTAAGAAATGCACAGCCTGTGTTGTTTTTTTTTTTCACTCTGAAGCCATGAAGCAGCTTTGCCCCTGTTTAGATTCAAGCATCCTGTGCAGCACACGGCTGTGTGTGGTACACAACTGCTGGAATTGTTTCTTTTTTTAAGTAGGAGATTGGCAGCCACTTGGGTGAGTCACAATCATGAGCCTAATTTTAGTTGGTAGGTGTGCATTGGGAGAATCTACCGGGGACTGTTGCATCTCAAGAGTTGAGAGAGGTGAAGTGAGCTTAGTTTTAGGGCTCCTTAGAAATCAGCTTTTCTGTCTGAATTCCATTTCTTGTTAGGTGGTTTTGTACAGTCCTATTATATAACCTTTCTGTTAGAATTCACCTAATTCCTTCACCTTCAAAGAGTTTATCGGAAGGGGACAACCTAGAGTGACATCAGTAATTTGACTGGTGCTTGTTTGGTTTGTGTTTGTGTTTTGAATGTAATGAAGTGCAGAGTTTAAGCTGCCTGTAGTGTCCCAGTTCACTCACTCAGCCTCCCCTGGTTTCCTCTGGGCTGACCTAAGAAATATATTTTCCAAGAAGGTGTGCCAGTGTGTAGTGAGTGAGGAGTTCAGTATGTGCAGCCAGAGCCTATCATCTGCCTGCCAGCACTTCTGCCACTGTTTTGTAGCTGCTGCTGTTAGTTTAAGGCAGTGAAGCTATTTGGTTGAGTGCTCTATTGATCCACCTGTACCAAAGTAGCACAACCTCTGCCAGGAGCTGGGTCCTACTTCATGCAGCCTGTTAGGAAAGCAGCGTAAACAGCTGGGGCCAGCCTTTAAATGCTGCATAGCTGAAAAACAAAAGATGTCTTTCATGGCATCTTGGACTTCCCTAATGCATTATTCCTGTTTCCCACGTGGCAAAGATGTCAGAATGGATTGTGCAAGGCGGTGGAGGCCAAGTTGTCATTTAGTGCCTGTGTTCAGAAAGCAGCTGTCAGTAGTACCCAACTCCTTCCTCTACTTTGTGTTCTGCTCAGCTTCTGTGTGTTCCTGGGCAGTAAACTACCATATGTTGTTTATAAAGAATGCAAAGGCAGTGTATCATTTTCCACTTAATCAGGGTGTTCCTAAGTGGGAAATTGCCCAGAGAACTAATAAAGCCAAATGTGCTCAGTAACTACTGTTCAAGAGGCACAGTAATTTTGCTTAGCAGGAACATCCTTAGATAATTTACACATACCTGGGCCACATCCCATTTTTAACTGAACATGACCTGGTTTCTCCTAGGAGAGCTCTCACTTTTGACTGAGTTATGATGCAGGGAATGCTTGTTCAAACAATTTCTCTCACTGATTCATGTTGAAGCTCAATCTTTTCTAGAACAGATAGGCAGAGTGTTCTCCTAGTCCTGCTCTGGACAGAGCTGCTTCTTCCAGTACCCCAAGAAGTCTCAGGCTGTGGGGTTGGTGGTGGTCATGGTTCTTCTTAAATTAGCTTATCCTGAACATAAACACCCCCTGGACCTCTTGATTTGTACTGCTTCTTGTGTTGTCCTGGCAAACTGTTTGTTCAGCTGTACAGCAGCTATATCTGGATATTTGTCTGGCTGAAGAATTACCCAGAGAGAGAGGGGGGAATAAGAAAAGAAGAGAGCTGTCTCACCCAAATGATTTTCCTAGCCTAGTTCATGATGTGGCTACACAAACAGCTGTACAAGCACAAAGAAGGGAGTGGTGAGTGGTGGGAGTAAGTGGGTGAGGTCAGGCAGAAGGAAGGCTCTTTAAGCCAGCACTGCTTCCAAAGTATTACTTGCCAATTTACTGTTCAGTTCCTGTGTTTTCCTGAACACTTCCTCACATCTGCCCCGTGACAGTAAACTCTTAGGGATGTTACCACTTCTACATGGTAACATAACAGCTGTATGGCTTTGAAGACTTCATCTAGCCCAATGGGCTGTCTCCAGCAGACCTGGGGACAGGCAGGGGACAAGAATGTCTGATACTTCCATGAACGTTCTGCAGCCTCAAACGTTGTTTAGCTCAGGGGCTTTCTTGTATCTGGTATGGCCAATTTACACAGGAAATCTCAAGTGATCTCCTAAGTGCTTGCCCAGCTCAAGTACTCCCCTGAAGGCCATGTTAAATCGTGGTGTTCATGACATATTTTAGCAAGGAATGCCACAGTTTTCCTACCTGGGAGAATCATGAAGCTCAGAGGCAGAACAGACCTGGAACCATGCTGGTCCAGAACGTGACAGCTGTGGGAGCAGCTCAGGACCTGTCACACTCCCAGCCAGGGTAGCTCAAACTCTCTCTCCTGTTGGGACTGGTCCTTGGCTCATTGTGGCTCTCAGGCTGTGTCTAGGGATTGTTGGCCATGTTGAAAAAGAAGTGCAGGGTCCCTCAATGGCTTCCAGCACAGGCAGGTTAGTTCCAGTGCTCAGGGGTGTTCCATGGACCCTTGAATCTACAGAAGGAGGTGCAACCACAATGCCTTCAGTGAGATGTGGACTACTAGCATTTGGACAGCATTTTAGATCTAGATGAGCCTTGTAAATCTTTTAGGGTTTCAGGAAGATGATAATTTAGTAGAGATGATATTGCTTATTTAGTGTCCTTAAAGGGGTAATTCCACTGATCAGATTTAATTCCTGGTCCAGTCATCTGTGACTTATTGCAACTGATTTTGTTAACAATTCTTTTTGCATTTTGTTGACTCATCTATACAACAGATAAAATATTGTGCTGGGGGAAGTATAGGCTGAATGTTGGGAGGAAGTTATTCACAGAGAGAGTGATTGGCATTGGAATGGGCTGCCCAGGGAGGTGGTGGAGTCACCATCCCTGGAGGTGTTCAAGAAAAGCCTGGATGAGGCACTTAGTGCCATGGTCTGGATGACTGGATAGGGCTGGGTGCTAGGTTGGACTGGATGATCTTGGAGGTCTCTTCCAGCCTGGTTGATTCTATGATTAGGGAAGAGGCTTCTCTGAAGAATTGGAAGCATCATGAAGTTGGTAACTCCTGCTAGCTACTGCTCTGTGAAGATCATCTGTTTCAGATGTCTCAGTCCAGTATGTGAAAGGTGTGAAAGGATCCTTTCCATAAGCCAATGAAGGATCATTATGCTTTTGGTGTGCTCAGCTGAATTGACCAGGAAGGAGCATCGGGATGCACATTGTGTGCTCTACTCTGAAGTAGATGGGTTGAGCTTTATCTGAAAGCACACAAGCCAGTGAAAAAGCTTGCAACCTGCATCAGTTTTGTGGGCAAAGGCAAGTTTTGTACATCTGTTAGGATGCATGTTTGATTCTGAACTGGGTGACTCTTGATACTGTTACTTGCTGTGCACTTCTACACTTTGTGACCAAGTCAGTGAATTGTGATGCTGCTTGAGAGGGGTGAAGCTGCTGAGGCAAGGCCTCGTTGCCAAACTAGGGTAGATTTTGAATGTTTTGTTTAGTGACATGTTAGGTGTAGGTTACATTTCTTCCTAGAATGTACCTACCTGTTAACTGATTGTGATGAGCTTATGAAATAAGCCCTCAAATTAAAATTTACGAGACCAGCTCAGATGGCTCAGAAGTAAGATAAAGCTGTATTTTACAGCAAAGCTAAATCTACAAGCATATATACACACAATCTGTTTGCATGTATTTACAGTTATAGACAACTTACAAGTAAGCCAGGAATCCAGTCTTGGCCCTCAGACCAAGGAGAAAGCCTAAATGGGGCCAGTGTCCTCCCCAGACAGGAAAACAACCAGCAAAGCTCAGTCGTTATCTGGTCAGTCGAGGTTGGTATTCAGTGTGGAGGAGTCAAAGAGGAGCAAAGGAACAGTGACAGAGCCAGTGAACAAAAGCCAAGACAGCAAAATTGTTCATGTCTTGGATTTTTGTACCAATTAGCAAACCAGTGAATGATACAGACTTTATCATTATTTTCCTTTCACAACCAATGCTGTAATTTCCTTATATTGTGCACTAACCTTTCAGGAAAGTCCTGATTTCTCTTATTGGGATATTTCAGTAAGTCTGAGACTATCACACTGAGATTGGAAGGAAAACTCCATCTCTTTTCACCTGATGTTCTCGTTTCTCACAGTGACCTTTGCTTGGGCCTGCAACCAGGCAGTCCTGGTCGGCATGTGTGGTGCTGCTTGAACCACCTCAGTTGCTTTGTCAATGGGGAGCACACAGGCTGAGAATAAAATAATCTGGTATTTGTTTGCATGTTAAAATCTTGTTGTGAGTAAGCTATACATTCCTATCTCCTGCTCCCTTGGGACATGCTTGCTTCCTCCCTGGAGGCGTTTAAAGCCAGGCTGGATGAGGCCTTGAGCAGCCTGCTCTAGTGGGAGGTGTCCCTGCCTATGGTGGGGGGTTGGAGCTGGATGGTCCTTGAGGTCCCTTCCAACCTAAACCATTCTATGATTCTATGATTCCCTCTTTTTAAGATGTTCCCCATTTATGTAAATGATTGTGATTGCCAAACTAATCAAAGCAAGGACAAAAGCAATCACAGGAGTTCATCTAGCATCTAGCTTCCTGACTCCAGCCCCTACATTAGCTTCTACTTCATTAAAATATATATGACCCAATTCAGGAGCTAATTTGGACTAAACCATTAGGCTTCTGTCCTCATCACTGGCAGAAGTCTGAGCTTCATTTTCACACATGAGTGAGCAGATGCAGCTTTAAGATGCATGAAGGTTATTGCTGTATACGTGCATGTGGAGGGGAAAGGGGCAGGCAGTGGACATGCACTTACTGATTCTGCAACAGCATCATCTTCTGAGGTTGTCTTTTGTGCTCCACCTGTGGAATGATAGATAGGATATTAGAATAAAATAAACCCATGAAAAGAAAATGAGTTGTCTGTCAAGGGAGGGTGGTAGGATGCTCATGTTGCATTGTAACTGTTGAGTGAGTGGCTAGTACAAAAGTTGGTGGACTCAGTGGAGTTTCTGGTGGAAGGTGTCAGGTCAGAGGCGTTCAGAACGAGCCCAGAGAATCTCTGTATGCTCTGCAAAATTTGTTGTTTGTTTGTTTTTCATATTGTTTTTAAGTGCTTTAACTTTGGAAGAAGCCTTTAGCATGCTTACAAGCTTTACAGCTGCAGAATCTCAAGATAGTTTTAATTCAGCAAATCCAAGGAATTTCTCACTCTTAGGAAGGATGCCACAACTTTATTGTGTCAGTAATACCTAGAGTATGCCTGGCAGGGGGTTTCTTCCCTGGAGCCACCATCTGGGGTATCAAGGTATCCTGTGGACTGATGGATGAGTCACCAGAATCTCTGTTTTGTTTGTGCATTTTATCAGAGATCATCAGGCAGCCGTCAGTATGATTGACTAACTCCATGCCAAGTGTCAGGCAGGAGTAGCTGAAGTGAAGTAACACAAGTGACAGCTAAAGAATAAGCAACAATCTGTCTGCTCAGATGAGTTGTGCTGCTGGCAATTTGACAAATTGTGTGGTATGACTGAAAGTTCTACATAATGTGCTCCATGATTTCAAAATATTCTGTTATGAATTGCTTGCATTTAAATTCTGACAGAGAGATGCTTAATGGTATCAGTACAAATACAGCAAAATTGACATGGAAATGCTGAGACAGAGTAAGTCTTCTGAGATAGATTCCTAAATATATTTGCAAAGTCCTGTCTCAGCATTTGTAAAAATAATTTGACATTTTTGTGTTCTGCAAAACAAAATGCAGCAGGAGAGTTCTCCATATAAATGGGCAAGAAGGAGAAAGGGTGGGATTGGAAACAATCTGTTTGCCTGTGGAAAAGCTTCTGCAAGCTTTTGCTCAGCAGATTTATCTGGGTGCCGTACCAACCGATTGATCTCGTTTGTCTGCTTTGCATATATAAGTCATTTTTTTCCCATCCTAAAAAAGCCTGACCTCTGTTTTCCTTGAGTTTGATCAAAAGTACTCTGGTTCTGTGATATTAGGATGACATTCTAATGGGAGGTGTAAATAGGGAGTGTCTTCACAAACTCCAATTTTGCTGTACAAATAGAATCATAGAATCAACCAGGTTGGAAGAGACCTCCATGCTCATCTAGTCCAATCTAGCACCCAGACCTACCCAGTCAACTGGACCGTGGCACTAAGTGCCTCATCCAGTCTTGTCTTGAACACCTCCAGGGACAGTGACTCCACCACCTCCCTGGGCAGCCCATTCCAATGCCAATCACTCTCTCTGCCAACAACTTCCTCCTAACATCCAGCCTATACTTCTCTCGCCACAACTTGAGACTGTGTCCCCTTGTTCCGTTGCTGGTTGCCTGGGAGAATATTGATCTCGTTTGTCTGCTTTGCATATATAAGTCATGATTTTCCCATCCAAAAAAAGCCTGACCTCTGTTTTCCTTGAGTTTGATCAAAATTACTCTGGTTCTGTGATATTGGGATGACATTCTAATNAGACAGCAATGAGTTCTGCCCTGAGCCTTCTCTTCTGCAGGCTGCACAGCCCCAGCTCCCTCAGCCTCTCCTCACAGGGCTGTGCTCCAGGCCCCTCACCAGCTTCATTGCCCTTCTCTGGACACCTTCCAGTATTTCAATATCTCTCTTGAATTGAGGAGCCCAGCACTGGACACAGCACTCAAGGTGTGGCCTGACCATCAGGAATGCTGGAAGAATTTTCTTCCAAACTTTTGCTTTTCCTGGCTGGTTAATGCCTTGACAGAGCTCATAGCTCTTGTGATCAGTGGTGTTTACTCATTTTTTTTTTTTTTTTTAATGCCTCTGATTTTATAAGAAAATGTGAATCATGGTTAATTGAGCAGTGGCTGCATTCATTTATTATGACTCTATTTATAATTAATTTCTCCCAGTCTGTCCAGTAAGTGTTGTACATGGCTCACTAATGATACAGCTGGTAAAACGCTTTGCTGGAAAAATTAAAGTATGCTTTCTAGCAACTATAGTTTTACTGGTTTGTCTCCCTGTGGGGATATCTTTATTCTACAATGAATAGTTTGCTTTCCTTCTTTTTTCCCCCCTAGGCTGACAAATCAAACTTGTGACTAAATTGAAATACTCTCCTCTGATTTCAGAGTAAGCATCCCCACAAGAAGAGGGAGTTGGAAGCAGTCAGGTGGCCATATTTTCAAAACTTGCTACGAAGGTGCTTTAGAATAGAATAGAATCAACCAGGTTGGAAGAGACCTCCAAGCTCATCCAGTCCAACCTAGCACCCAGCCCTGTCCAGTCAACCAGACCATGGCACTAAGTGCCTCAGCCAGGCTTTTCCTGAACCCCCCCAGGGACGGTGACTCCCCCACCTCCCTGGGCAGCCCATTCCAATATTCCTTTGTTCTGTTTTGCACTGCAAAGGACTAGGAGTGGACGTTGTCATCCACTATGCTTGACTGGGAGTGCTAAGTCAATCACATGTCATGATTAAAAAAGTCCAGTGTCCACTAATTAGTTGTCACTGTATCTTGGGCTACGGTTGTCAGGGCATTTGCAATAGCTAATAGTATCTGGTTGCTTCAGGTCTCCTGTGGTACCTGTTAGCCTGGTTCAGAGTGAAGATATCCATCTCTGGTGGCAGGCACAGACTGCAGATAAAGCAGCAGCTGTGTGGCAGTCCTGTTTCTCTTCCTCCCTGCTATCTGCTCAGGCTGTGGTGAAGCCCATGTGTTTTCCCTGAGAACAAGAGCAGATTTTCATGACTATTACTATTAGAAAAAGAAGACTGAGAGGAGATCTGATCAATGTCTAAATATCTGAGGGGTGGGTGTCAAGTGGATGGGGCCAATCTCTCTTTGGTGGTGCACAGTAATAAGAGAAGGAACAACAAATGCAAGCTTGAACATAGAGGGTTTCACCTCAGCGTGTGGAGAAACTTCTCTACAGTGAGGGTGATGGAGCTCTGAAACAGGCTGCCCAGGGGGGTTGTGGAAGCTCCTTCTCAGGAGACTTTAAAAACCTGCCTGAATGCATTCATGTGTGGACTACCCTGGGTGGTCCTGCTTTGGCAGGGGAGTTGGACTTGATAATCTCTGGAGGTCCTTTCCAACCTCTAACATTGTGTGATTTTGTGAGACCTTGCAAACAGCAGAGGTCTTTCCATGTTCTGGTTCTCTGTGGATGCTAACTGCGTGGTTGTTGGAAAGCAGCACAGACCACAGTTACCATGATTATGTTGAGGCTCAGAGGTAACATAGAAGGCAAGGAAAAGCTACTTGATCTGCTGAGAGCAAAGCAGCAGTCTTCTTAGTGTTACTCTGGTGGGGCTTGTAGTCTTCCTGCTGATGCAAAGGCTCTGCCTCATGTTTTGATCTGATTTAAACATCACTGGCGTCAAGATTTGTGGCTTTCTTCCAATGGAGCTGATGTGACCAAGTGTCTTCTTCACAGTGGGCTGATACTTGAGCTTAGATAGGGGTTAGGTGGTTAAGGTCTAACACAGATGAGAAGTAGCATAAACAATTTAAATAGAAGATTACCAGGAAGTTATTGCCCTGAAGATATGTAGCTGTTCTGTAACAGCTGAAGTTGCAGTGACATTTTAGTGCCTGTGGCAATTAGTGCCATAAGAACTTTTTGTTTCTGATGCAGACTTTGGATCTAAACCTTTGCCAGGCTGCAGGACCTGTGGGAACCAGTGTATGACTATGCTGAAAGCAGCTAGGCTGTACTAACTTCAGCAGAGTGCCCCACAGCTGCAGGGTGGCTGGTCAGTGCCTGCGTGGGCAATGGTCTCTTATGGGATTGTCTGACTTCACAGAATCACTGAGGCTGGAAGACATCTCTGAGAACATCAAGTCCAGCCTATAACCTAACACCACCACATCAGCTAAACCAAGCCACCAAGTGTCACATCCAATCTTTTCTTAAAGACTGCCAGGGATGGTGACTCCACCACCTCCCTGGGCAGTGCATGGCTGTGCCTAATCATCAGGAAATGATGCCTAATATCCAGACTAAACCTCCCCTGGTGCAGCTTCAGAACATGCCTTCTTGTCCTGTCAGGCTTGGAGAAGAGCCTGACCCCCACCTGACTACAACTTCCTCTTAGGTAGTTGTAGAGACTGCTAAGGTCCCCTCTAAGTCCCCTTCTCTCCAGGCTGAACACCCCCAGCTCCCTCAGCCTCTCCGCATCAGACTTTCCCTTCAGCCCCTTCACCATACTCATCACTCTCCTCTGGACTTGCTCTAGCACCTCAATATCCTTCTTGAAGTGAGGGGCCCAGAACTGCAGACAATACTCGAGGTGAGGCCTCACCAGTGCCAAGTACAAGGGCAGAATGACAACCCTGGTCCTGCTGGCCACGCTGTTCCTGACTTGAGACTTCCTGCTCTGCAGCTCAGAGGCAATTCAGAGAGGCAAGGAAGGGAAGGGATGGTATAAAAGTCTTTCCTCTCTCCTACTCCCCAGTCAGCCCATTTCTGTGCAGGGCTCTCCACAGATGAGAAGCTGAGGAAGTTTTTTTTTTGAGGAGACAGACCTGCTGGCGTCATTTCAGAAAGCGTTAAACATGAGAGAGCTTTTGAGATCCCTTGTGGAGAGCTGTAGGTGGAATCTCCTGGCAAGAGTTTAAAAAGTAAAAAAGACAGAAGATGATGATGCTGACCTCGCTTCTCTTCCCTGAAACAACTTAGATGTTCACATTTTATCTTCCATTTTCAGATGGATGAACACTAATCCAGAGGTTATGTTGATAACGGTGGATGGGTTTATTTTTGTTGCTTGCTAAGTGTTGTAATATCCTTCTGTTCTGTGATTTATGGTAAAAATAAAGCTGCTGATAGTTCTGAGAAGGTGGGGGAGGTTTGGCTAACACAGTATTGGGGAAAAAAAAACAAATAGATGGAAAAAAATGACGTTCTTTAGCAGTGAGTTTATTTCTTTTGGGCTAGTGTTTCTAAGGCAGGTAATAAAATTATGTTATCTTGATTCAAAGAGCTATATTTGAAGTGTTTTGTTACTGTATTGGCTCCCTTTTTTACCATATATCCACAGATTTGAAATGCAGAGGCCATCATCTTAAAGAATCCTACCATTGCCTTCTTTGCAGATTAGCCTCTTGGATTCCCAGCTGTACATGTTTTGCATTTAATAACTCAATTTATTAAGGAAGCAAGAAATTAATTATTCAATTACTGTGGACCAGGCACCAAATATCCTTGTAGGTTAGATGAAGCTGATCAATAAAGATCTATTCCATCAGCATTTCTTAGCAGTGAACTGGCTGCTTGGGAAGGAGTGAAAGCACACACACACAAACCCCTTTCTCCTCAAAATGTTTTCAGATGATGTGACCGAAACACAAATGTCCTGTGCAGTATATCCAAGTATCATCAGGGAATTTGTTATATATGAAATGCAATTAGCATTTTGTTCCTGGAAAGAAGTTAGATGTGTGTTTGTTTGTATTATGTATGTCTGAGTGAGATGTATGGATCCCAGGAGTAAGGAACACATTAGTGCAAGGCACATGCAGAAAAATGTTGTGTATCTTAGCATTAAAGCTGTGGTGAACGCTGGCAGTGGTCCAGAATCCAAACTGTTGTGGTTTGTATGTGTCTGCCTCTTTCCTTCTTAAAGATCCCTGAAATCTTTGTCTGAAAGCTTAGGGAGGGTGCTGCCAGACTTCTCTCACAGTGGACATATTAGAGGCCATGTGAAGTAAAGGAAATCTTTTTGCTTGGAGTTTGCATGCAGAGTGATTACTGAATGCTTTGCTTGTTTTACTTGGCAGAGAGGAAGGGGGCAGTCAGAAATATTCCTGTTGCAGTTGATGGAATGGATCATCTCTTACTGTGCACTTCATGAGAAGAACAACAGATGCCTATTTTGGGGTGCAAAGAATAGGGTATAATGACCTTGTCACCTTAACATCAGTGTTCTTAATGTTGCTCCATTTGGAGCATCAGGCCCTTGCTTGCTGTTGTAACTGTCCACAAAGCAATGCTTGTGCTGGGCAGCAGTGTAATTGTGCCTTTGTTTGCATATTTGGTTTAATAATCTTCAGTTTGGATTGCTCAGGCCAAGTTCTGCACTCTTCTAGACACGTCTCAGACTGTCAGTCTTTGACAAATGCTGAATGTGGTTTGTGTGGTGTATTGAGATTAAGGAGATGACAGCGCTTTTATTCTAGTGGCTACAGTGGAGTTCCTTTCTGTTCACACCTTAATAATGAAGATCAGTCAGGTCATTGGTGTTTGGAGCCCTATTTGTTTCCTTTTTCTTGACTAGGACCCATCTAATCATACTCAGCTGCTGGAAAAAATTCAAGGCAGCCAATGTATGTATTGCTTAGTGGTTTAGGAATCTCGCCTATTTTGGGACAGTCTTGTTGTGATAATAGTGCAAACTAATGCATTTTGCAAAACTCAGCTTATGTTCTCTGGCTTGTGTTACTGGTATTATGATCTCTGGCTTGTGTTCCTGATTCTCTTCTAGCCTGAGATCTCCTAGATAGTCCTAGGAGGTGTTACAACAGAAGAAGCATCTTCATCCCTATGTCTGTGAACCTGTGAATACTACCACCACAGATATACACAGATGAAGGCAGCAAAAGAAGTTAAACTCAGTGCAGGTCTAAGTGCCTCTTCAACCAAACATTTCAGTATGTGTATGACTACAGACATGAGTTTAATTCGTTCTTTAGTAAACAAGTCACTGAAGTGCATAATGGTCCCACTGCATTACCATAAGAAGTGAGTGTGGGCATAGATGCTGCATCCAGTTCTGGAGCCCATATTTCAAGAGGGATGTGGAGATGCTGGAGTGTGTCCAGAGAAGGTCCATGAGGATGCTCAGAGGGCTGGAGCAGCTCTGCTATGAGGACAGACTGAAANAACTGGATGATTCTTGTGGTCCCTTCCAACCCTGTCTGATTCAACGATTCACTGACTTGGAGTCTATTCCATATGCAAGTGCCAGAGTCTGATAGTGTGGTGTGTATGACTTTCTGCTGTGGTACTATGGTACAAAGGCACAGATTTCACAGGGTGAATCATCAGTATCACCACAGCAACAAACTTCTTAATACTCAAAAGCTTTGTCTCTTGTGAGACAGAATCTCTTGGTACACGACCCTGGTAGAGCATTAAGGTTTTTATTGGAACAAAGTGAGCTGGAAAGCTTGCACATATTGAAGTCCAACCACTAACTCTGCTTGCTTTGTGTGGGAGATCTCATGGACTTCATGCCCTGTAGTTGCCTTGCAGACACTGTCCTGGTTCAGTCATAGAATTGTAGAATGGTTTAGGCTGGAAGAGACCTCAAAGCTGATCCAGTTCAAACCCCCAGCTGTAGGCAGGGACACCTCCCACTAGAACAGGTTGCTCAAGGCCTTATCCAACCTGGCCTTGAAAATCTCAAGGGAGGTTGTGGAGCACAGAATCACCGCATGTGGTCAAAGATCACATTCAATGATTCTGTGCTTCACAACCTCCCTTGGCAACCCATGCCAGTGTCTCACCACCCTCACTGGAAAGAACTTCCTAACATCTAGTTTGAATCTCCCCTCTGCCAGTTTAAACCCATCACTCCTCATCCTATTATTACAAGACCTTGTCAATAGTCCCTCCTCAGCCTTCCTGTAGGCTCCCTTCAGATACTGGAAGGCCACTACAAGGTCTCCCCGAAGCCTTCTCTTATCCAGTCATACACACATGGAAAGCTACATCCATCCCCATGCTGATGGACATGTAAGGAGAGGGAGCCTTGAATCTCCTGCTGTTCCCTGACACTCACCTGCAATCCAGAAAGGCTCAGAACCTGTTGAACTTACAAACATTGGTGAGTCAACAGCAGCTACACCTGACTGCCCCAGGTAGGGCTATCCATGAAATGGAATGATTTCTTATACCAGCTTCTCAAGGGGTGAGTTTCAGTGCCTGAATTAATTACAACCATGTAAACCAGCCAGGGGGAGGACTTCCTATATACCTCTTCCATCTGGATACTTTGCTCACTGAAGCAGGCATTTGGAGTGGTGGGTTTTGCTTTTTATTTTTTTTCTAATAGCAGCATAAATTTGGTTATTTGGAGGGAACACAGATGTTTAGAGAGAAACATTTTTTTACCCATTTGAATGATCATATCAGAAACTGAGGCTGGTATCCCTTCCAGTCTCTAGCAAGGCAATCAATTAATGAAACTGAGGCTGGTATCCCTTCCAGTCTCTAGCAAGGCAATCAATTAATGAAACTGAGGCTGTTATCCCTTCCAGTCTCTAGCAAGGCAATCAATTAATGAAACTGAGGCTGGTATCCCTTCCAGTCTCTAGCAAGGCAATCAATTAATGAAACTGAGGCTGGTATCCCTTCCAGTCTCTAGCAAGGCAATGAATTAATGAACTGAGGCTGGTGTCCCTTCCAGTCTCCAGCTGGTCAATGTGTTAATTTTGTGTTGTTCTGTGCTCACTAGTGTAGGTACAAATGTTTCCGTGGGGAGTCTAAGAACAAAATATACTTTTTGATTCTGTGCCTCATGATCTGTAGTGAGTTTGAGGTTTCTTATAGGAGATAGTTTGTGAAACCTCTGTCAGTGCTGTGATATTTTCCACTTTGTTGAACTCTCAAAAAAGGACCTAGGATCCTGTTTTCAACTTGATGCTTTAAAGTGATTTAATAATCATGATGAGTAAAATGTTTTATGAGGCTTTTTGGCTTCTGTATGCTTTGCTTGATACAGATGAAGGCACTCGAAGCAGAATTCAGAGCAAGGGTCAGAAGAGGGGTTATGGTGAGATGACCATCAGGGGAGTCCTTTCTTTCCCCAGCAGTATTTATTTTGGTAATAGAGCTCTTGATGGTGGCAGAGAAAAGATTTATGGCTGCTTGTGAGCAGAAAGGCATTGCAGGTATAGTGAGGTTGGACACCCATATGAAGAGTTAGTCAATATTCTGTTATTTGCTGGGATAATTGCAGGGGTTTTGTTGGTTCATTTTGTTTGTTGTTGTCTGATTGTGGTTGTTTTTTTTTTTTTTTTTTTTTTTTTAATCTCTAGAAAACAGTAGGAGGAAGAAAATATTAAAAACTACTGAGAATAGTAGTGCAGTGACTGTTCCTCAGCTGTTGGCTCCTGCAACTGTGTGCCTCGTGTTGCTCTCTATCTTGACACATTATTTGGAGTTAGTAGAGGCACTTATAAATTAGAGCAAAGGAAAAAAACAGTAAAGACAAACCAAAAGTTTGTTGTTGAATTTGGAGGGAGGGGAGGGGGGAGGAGGGGAGGGGAGAGAAGACAAATGCCTGGCCAGCTCATCTGTCTTTGCCTAATGACAGTCTTAGTCCCAATGGTTATCTTGTGGATCTGACTAGGCTCATTTCCCAAAATTTTTATCCATCTGTAATTAGAAGTTAATGTGGTAGAGTAATTCCAGCCCTGAATCTGTTTTCTCTCTCTCTTAATTGAATTACTTCTGTCTTTTTTGCAGGAAGTCAGTGCTATTTTGTGAGTATCTCTATTGAGAATGAGAAGTTTCCTTCCCAGATGAATATAGTTCAGTTTAATGGCCTGTGTGTAACCCTCTGTTAAACTAAGATTTTGTGCCAGGAGAACCATAGAATCAACCAGGTTGGAAGACACCTCCAATATCATCCAGTCCAACATAGCACCCAGCCCTGTCCAGTCAACCAGACCATGGCACTAAGTGCCTCATCCAGGCTTTGCTTCAACACCTCCAGGGACATTGACTCCACCACCTCCCTGGGCAGCCCATTCCAATGCCAATCACTCTCTCTGCGAAGAACTTCCTCCTAACACCCAGCCTATACTTCCCCTGGCACAACTTGAGGCTGTGCCCCCTTGTTCTGTTGCTGGTTTCCTGGCAGAAGAGACCAACCTCACCTGTCTATAACCTCCCTTCAGGTAGTTGTAGACAGCAATGAGGTCACCCCTAAGCCTCCTCTTCTCCACACTAAACACCCCCATCTCTCTCAGCCTCTCCTCATAGGGTTTGTGTTCCAGGCCCCTCACCAGCTTTGTCGCCCTTCTCTGGACACCTTCCAGCACCTCAACATCTCTCTTGAATTGAGGGGCCCAGCACTGGACACAGGTCTCAAGGTGTGGCCTGACCAGTGCTGAGTACAGGGGAAGAATAAGCTTCCTCGTTCTACTGGCCACACTATTCCTGATCCAGGCCAGGATGCCATTGGCTCTCCTGGCCACCTGGGCACACTGCTGGCTCATCTTCAGCCTACTATCCACCAGCACCCTCAGGTCCCTTTCTTCCTGGCTGCTCTTCAGCCACTCTGTCCCCAGCCTGTAGAGCTGCTTGGGGTTGTTGTGGCCAAAGTGCAGAACCCTGCACTTGGCCTTGTTCAGTCTCATCCCATTGGCGTCTGCCCACCCATCCAACCTGTCCAGGTCCCTCTGCAGGGCTCTCCTACCTTCCAGCAGCTCCACACCTGCTCCTAGCTCAGTGTCATCTGCAAACTTACTGATGCTGGACTCAATCCCCTCATCCAGATTATCAACGAAGATATTGAACAGAACTGTACCCAGCACTGATCCCTGGGGCACACCACAGTGCCAGCTGCCAACTAGATGTGAGCTTTCTGGGCTCGGCCTTCCAGCCAGTTCCTGACCCAGCTCAGAGTGAATCTGTCCAAGCCAGGAGCTGCCAGTTTAGCCAGGAGCTTGTTGTGGCAGACAGTGTCAAAGGCTTTGCTGAAGTCCAGGTAGACTCCATCCACAGCCTGCCCCACATTCACCACGCAGGAACCTGATCATAAAAGGAGCTAAGGTTGGTCAGGCAGGACCTGCCCTTCCTAAACCCCTGCTGGCTGGGCCTGATCCCTTGACCATCCTGTAGGTGCTTTGCAATGGCACTCAAGATGACCTGTTCCAGCTAGTGCTGAGAAGCCTCTCAAAATGCTGTGCCCAGCTCTTCTAAACATGTACTGGTTTTAATATGATATGGCCTTTGGAGTTTACTACCTTGATAGGCTTCAGTTGGCTTTGGCTGGGCAGTACCTTCTACAATGTGTTAAGGATGTGTTTGCTCTGCGTTTTAGTTCTGGTAATGAGATTTTTATCCAACTTCAGAATTCTAAAAGTTTGCTTACTGACTATATTTGTATGTCAATATCAATATTTTGAGTTTTTAAGAGCTGGATGTGTTACACAATGTATTTGCCCTCTATCGGAGGGCTGGAGCAGCTCTGCTCTGAGGACA